>LS057795.1:0-10602 GCA_900241095.1 Acartia tonsa
TCCCCCCTTCCCTTTTTCGGGAAAGAAAAATATGACATCACTGGAATCGTGTTCCTACAAAAGTAATACAAAAGTGGGAAAGATTGGGTTGCGTCGTTCTAATCCACCGGATATTAATCGGTTTCGAGGCGATACTGGAATAAATTTGCCTACCTAGAAGAGATTGTGTGTAGCGCAGTAATAACCATGACCGGGACCTCAACAATAAGGAAGGCGGCGATGACAATAATGAGCATGAGAGTGGTGCTGTTCGCGTCCCTCTGTCTCTTCGTCTCCTTTCCGTGCGGCTGCTCAACACTTTGACTGAAAAAAGATTTGAATTTAAGTATCTTGCATTATATATCTCGCGACTGTGACGTATAAAGTTGCGCAATTACTCGCTGTCGGACCGGTAATAGGTTCTAATCTCGGCCCGATACCACGTCATAACTAAAGAAGTTAAAAATGGTTCCTACTTCTGCTATGTCAAAAATATGGCCCAATTCATTACCATGCGTAGTCAGGACTTTCAGACAAGGGTCGTGCAATCAAAGGGTTAATTGTCTGAATGACGTTTGACCATATAACCATGCACACTGTTAGCTAATTAATCCTATCATTTTTCTATAATTTTGCCTTAGCCAGACTTAAAAAACGCGAAAAATATTTGTTTTCTGTACAGAAACTATAATTTTTAAAGATATATGTTATGATATTGATATCATTTACTAATATCTATTTTGAACCCTCTTTCACATCTCTTAATTGATTCAATAATCTTATTGATTTCTTTTGCTAACAGTTAAATTAATATAAATATTCTTAACATATTGATAAATAATTTAGTGGATTTTTCCAAATTTTAATATTCAGAAATTTCAGTTTTCAGATTTATATTTAGAGTTTACGTAAGCATATAATAATGTATTAACTAAAATTTTTGTGTGCGTCTGATAAATATTCGTCCCTTCGAACTGTAAAAATATACATCCTATTATATAAAGTAGTTGGCTTTTTTGTCTGTAGCGAAGGACCTCACTGAACGCTGAACCGATTTGATTCTCCTTTTTTTGTGAAGCTTCTTATAGGTCCAGGAAAGGTTTTTAATTATTTACGGAATTTTTTTTCTACTTCTTTTTAAATCTTTAAATGAAAATGGAACAAGGGGGGTCAAATTCTCCCCCCTTCCACCCCACCTAAAATGCCCATGGAGTCTTCTATATATACTACTTATGATTGATCTCTTGTTTTTTTACTTCCATACAATTAAAAAGGCCTTTCAAATTTATGATTTTTAAGAAGCTAGTGGCGGCACAGATTATGACATCAAAAAAATTAACCAATGAGAGGCCACTATAAATTTTACCATTGGTCAATTTCAGTGTATACTGGCCTCTCATTGGTTAATTTCTTGACGTCATAATCTGTGCCGCCACTTTTACTAGCTTCCTTTTTAAAATTATTCATTTTATTTTTGCTTATGTTTAAAAAAAATTATGACAACCTGTATTTTATCTGCTGAAAGGAAATTCCCATAAATATTAATGAAAAATCGATATTTAGAAAAGTAGCTTTTCAAGTCACGCAACATTTTAATTTTTAAGAAAGGCAACTACTCTACATTTAGCCTATGTCCGTTTGTTAGCTAACAAATTTTTTGCCTGGCATTAAAATGGACAAATGAATGTAAAGCGACGTTGCTTCTAATGATAAGTAAACAAGGATGATAACATCCATTACAAGCCAAGCACTTATAATAAAATCTTTATATCTTTATCTGAACTAGCAGCCGAGAAAATCAAATTAGAAATTATCAAAGTGTTACGGACTGCCAGAAAGACGGACAGACATATCAAATTATGGAGTAGTATGTACATACAGAAAATAGGATGATATGTAAATCTAGGGACAAATTTTGAACAGTATATTTTCTGTACATATTAGTTTTTTTCTGGAGTTTTGCATACATTAAAAAAAAGTTAATTTACTGAAATCACCAAAACAAAGATATGTTAAAAATATTAAGTTTAAGAAGAAGTATTTTAGTGATTATTTGTCCATGTACTATTCTAACTTAAATACATTCTCGGACTACTTGGTACATATCCTGGCAAATAGTACAGACACCCTTTACATATATATATGTACATGTGAATTACACTGCCAATATCCCTCCAATCACCATTTACAAAATCTCCCCCCCCCCTTCCTTTTTACAACGCGTAAAATTTACAGGGCCTAAAGCTAATCATTTTGGAAGGGAATGGGGACTCCTCGTTCCCTCCCGTAATTTTCATTTCTTTGAAAAAAGAATGGTTGGGAGGAGGGGTCTGCCGCCGGGGGGGGGGAGTTGTCATAATCCACTAACTGTTTCAGGGTTTGTACCATTACGGTCACATTAATTCATTTATTCATACGTTTTCCTTTCTAACACTTGGAAATTTGATATTACATTTAACAGATTTTTTCTATCTCTCAAATTTAAAGTGCTTAAATTTGTATTTGAATTTAAGTCTTAAATTTGTAAATAAAGAAGTGAATTTCAGACAAAGCATCACTTGATATTTTATCTTTTTTATATTGACTATAAATCGTAATACGAATTAAAGTTTTAAACAAAAGTGGCTGATATATTATAACGTTAATGTTTTTTTTAACTTCTGTAAAACAAACAAGCAAAGCTATTCCTTACCCAAAGAAGCAAAAAATTGATAGGTAAATTGCAACCCATAATATATTTAAAATTGTAAATTCAATTATACTATTGTTACTACTAGCAACTGCACCGTTAGCATCTAGTGGCTTTTAATTTAAACGGGAGCAAATAAAGGCTAAAACCTTCATAAGTCTTTAATCTAAAAATAAAATAGCTAAAAGCATCCCATGTCCTATATGAGGCTTCTCTTGGAAAGAGAACTCAATCATTTTAGTAGTTATTGAAATCCCAAGCTTCATACATAAAAACCTTACTACTTTATATAACAGGATTACTACAGGTAAGACTGGCTAATTTTGTCTACCTGGAGTGTTGACGAGATAGCAGAACGGACCCTACCTGGAGTGTTGAGAGATAGCAGAACAGACCCTACCTGGAGTGTTAAGAGATAGCAAAACGAACCCTACCTGGAGTGTTGAGAGATAGCAGAGTGGACCCTACCTGGAGTGTTGAGAGATAGCAGAACGGACCCTACCGACCATCAGCTTTTGTCTTCTTCTTTCAGCCCTGAAAATTAAATAAAAAAATAAATAAATCTCAACAAATCCTCAACAATAATATTATATCCTTATATATAAGTAACGGGATGTCTGTCTGTTTGTCTGTGTGTACAAAAGGATCTCGTTAACCACTGAACCGATATGGCGTAGCTGCTAATAAACATAGTAAAAGTTTTGGAATAAATATGGAAATGCCAAGGAAAGGTAAAAACTGAAAAAATGTGGTGTGTCATCAGTTCCGCATAAATATCAACAGTGCAAATTATCGTAAGATTTAATACAATTATGATAGTCAAGTAGTTTTCGAGTATCTGGAGTTTGGGATATTTTTTACGCTTTTATGTATTACCATTACAATTTTAGCTGTTCTATTAAAATGATCATAGTGAGAAGTTGTTTATAGTACCTATAAAAAAAATTACTTCTTACAATACAAATAACCAATAATATGCCAAATACACAGACTAAATTACCAATGGCATGCCAGCTGCATTTAAATTTACCAATGGTAGGCCAGTATGATGTCATTTTAATATGCATTATAAAAAGCTTCTCTTGGTGAGAATAATAGGCACTCAAAGAAATGAATATTTTAGAGAAATACGAGGAATATTTTTCTTATTCATTTAGATTAATATATTCATCACAGGAATTGAGGGGATAGATAAAGGGTGATTAAAAAATTGCACGGCTTGTGTTAATAATAGAAAAATGTTATGCATATCGTTTAAACCGCTATGAACTCTAGTTTTAGGAAATATAAGAACCCTTCCTGTGCTACTTATAGTTAAGGAGCGACGTAGTAAAATGTACCAACTGACTTAAAACTTGCATTGCGAGTAAGTCATTAAAGATTATTTGAATAAGGTAATATGCGAAATTGATTGGATATCCGTTTGATCGTACCTTCGGTCAAGGAAATAAGAAATTAATTCGATCTTTGGCCACTACAGATTCTCATTTTGTTCATAAATGTATATTAAATGTTTATTAAAAATGTATATTAAGATTGGTGTATTTATCAAATTGTACAAAACAATGGGATTTTGAAATGTTTAAGAAGCATTTTTAATGTGGTTATTTTGTCTTTGTACATTTTAAACTTGTGTACATTCTCAGTCTAGTGGGTCTTTCTAATCATTAGTTTTTTAGATATACAAATAACATGTCTTTAATCTTTAATGTTATGTTCTTATATTCGATTACAGAGACCAAGAAGGCCGAGAATGTACGAATTTTTTTAAAATGTACAAGAGCAATTACTTCTAAAAGTAAATTTTAAAATAATAGTATCTGCGGCTCGACTAAAAATTTGAGGGGAACTACCGAAATCCTCCTACTTATATTTTAAAAAGCGAAACCATTCAAATAATAAACCATTTAAGAATACAAATTTAAAAATGCACAGTAACAAAGAATTTGAAGATTTTAGAAAAAATAATTAAATCCTTGGTACTTTCCCTCAAAGTACCTGTAGATAACTTAACCCCGCCCCCACTCTCCTTATTTTTTTCTATGCCTAACCCCTGTGGGAAGCCCTAAGCTTGGTTTACAGGTGCACTAATGCTGCATGACTGGTAACCATTATAAACTGACCAAAAGCAAAAAACAAACAAAGAAATCTCCACCTCTCACTTTAAATTTATTTAGGAAATAAGGAGGGGGTCTGTGGTCAACAAGATCACTTTGAGAGAAAACGCCGAATCCTTTGTTAAATCAC
Organism: Acartia tonsa; assembly: GCA_900241095.1. Classification (NCBI taxonomy): domain Eukaryota; kingdom Metazoa; phylum Arthropoda; class Copepoda; order Calanoida; family Acartiidae; genus Acartia; species Acartia tonsa. The sequence goes on from LS057795.1 coordinate 4,916, forward strand.
GTTTTCATCTTAATTAAAATTTTAAATGGAACAAATTAAAACCTTTTTAATTTACAAAAGTTCGTATTTTACACAATTCATATAAAACTAGCGGCTGCGCTTTATTTTAATTTTGAACCAAATAATCTAACTAATAATGGTGTTATATTGTTCCTACACAAAAATGAAACTCATACATATCTAGAAAATGAAAGTGTAGCTGCGCTACTCGCCAAATCTGTACGTACCTCTTCATGGCCTGGAATAGAAGTGTGTTTATGATGACCAGAGTAAAGCAGGGTATCAGCTGGACAAACAGTACTCGGAACCTAAAAAAAAAACAATTTCTCGTATTCATTCGAATCCGGTGGATAGGAACCGGTTCTCATCCATACGAAAAAACTATGTCTAGCATCGTATTATATCCAGCTTTCTACGAATATAGAAATGTACAATCATAAGATTTAAACCAGTTTTTTTAGCCGGTGCCTTCGGCACCTCGGGGCTAAAAAAAACTGGTTTTAATCTCATAATTGTACTTTCTATATCCGCGGAAAGCTGTTTATAATACGAGAAATAACTATTATTCATTTTTTCGATAAACATACATCCTTATCAGGCATCTAAAGGGATAAGACAATGGCCGATAAACTGATATACATCGCCAATTAAGAGATACAGAATTAACCATTCTATGAATTACAATTAGTGGTTGAACCATTTGGACACTACTCAACCAATAAAAAAGTCCCCAACGTTGTTAAGCCAACAAATAAAAAAAATGCACCTAATTATAAAACTTTGGGAACTAGTGTAATAAACAGCCCTATGTCCCCTCCATCCCTGCATCCTTATGCATATATTATTTTTACTTTTTATATAACTTTTACAATGTTTGTCCAATAAAAAACTTAAAAGAATGCAAAAATATGATAAAGTTGCATATATGTCTGCATTTCATAATTTCAATTGGAAGCGAAATATGTATTTTGATAAAATAAAGTTGAAAAATATGATGGTCAATGCTAGTTGCAAAAAAGTGGTTTTATATAGCTTCTCCCCTCCCCCCTTTTTATTTTCAGGAAAAAATAATTTCATAATATAAATCATCTAGGGGAGGGGGATGGGGGCTTGTAAAATTCCTAAAACAATTTAGAATCATTTTCACATGTATGAACATATAGCCCCTGAACATTATCTACGCGGCCCCTTAATCTTTAATTTTAAGGGGTACGGTGAAAAAAAAATGAAACATATATTCCAAACTATTTTTAAAAATGTTTATCCCCAGTCTTGAAAAGTATAGGAATTTTGAGCATGAAAAATCTTCAATTTTCTTGAATCCTTATTGCAATGTCATATACATGTTATGTCACCTGTCTTCAAAACATTCTTCAGAAATTTTTTTTTTTACAAAGTACATAGAAAACCATGCATATATATTTCTAACTTTAGGTGTTACAGCTTAAGGAGGGAGGGGACATTGTACTGTATTCTAAACTGGTACCCAAAGTTTTATACATGGAATTTTACTAAATCTTGATTGGATGGTTCAAACAAGCAGCGTCCAAAATTAACAAATAATAATTTTAAAAAACAAGTTGCATAAAACTGTTTTTTTTTGAACGTAGATAAGATATTAATCAATATCCTTTGTGACATAAATGTGGTTTGGTAATCTTTAAGAACTCAGTTTTTAAGATGAAAAGTACATCATGTAAACATAGAGATTCATATTTATTAGCCAATGAGACTAAAATTCACTAATCAATGGAAGAAAATTTTATAAATTTCAAATAATAGAAACTTATTGTAAAAAAATCTGCAATAGATTGGAATAATAGTAAACATTAATGGTAAAAATATTCAACCAATGAGAGACAATTAAAGTTAAAACTCACCAATAGAGCGAAAGAAAGTAAGCATCAATGGTGACAATATTCAACCAATGTGGAAGGATAATGGTCAAAACTAACCAATAGAATGAAAGAAAGTAAGCATCAATGGTGACAATATTCAACCAATGAGAGAAGATTATAGTTAAAACTCACCAATAGAATGAAAGAAAGTAAGCATCAATGGTGACAATATTCAACCAATGAGAGAAGGCCACAGTACACACTGATGTTGAGATTCCATCTACATCTAAAAAAAGAAATCTATTAGTACTAATAAAATTTAATTTGTAACTCTTAAAGTTGTGGACCACAAAAATATTTTCAGTTGGGGAAATTAAAAACAATTTAGAGATAAAACAATCATTACCTTGAGTTTGAATGATATAATTTCTATCAAACATTCTTGTAACCATATGAATGCAAGAGACTGATACAAGAATCCATACTAACATCTAAAAAATAAAAGTTTCATAATTTATAAACTATTGTGCAAAAATATTATTATAAATATTTGTTATTAAAACAGCGACAACAACCTAATTTTCTTGCCCGGATCTTGTAGGATTAATATGTAATAAAATTAATGTTACATGGTGAGCATGTGTGTGTGTGATTGGTTCTGACAAATAAAACAAAAATATAGACATAATAATTTTATTTCTCGTATTCATTTGAATCCTGTGGATAGGAACCAGTTCTCACCCATACGAAAAAACTATGTCTAGCATCGTATTATATCCAGCTTTCTACAAATATAAAAATTTACAATCATAAGATTAAAACCAGTTTTTTTAGTCCCAAGGTGCCGAAGGTACAGGCTAATTAAAACCAGTTTTCTTCAGCCCGTGCCTTTGGCACTTCGGGGCTAAAAAAAATGGTTTTAATCTTATAATTGTACTTTCTATATCCGCAGAAAACCGTTTATAATACATAGCAAGAAATAACTATTCCTAAACCAATTTCTCTCTCATTTTTGCCAATTTTTCTTTTATTGGTTTAATACATTTTTGTTTTAGTATGCCCAAGGGATTTTATTTTTAGAGTTTTTTCCAGTTTATTTTATGCAAAACCACTTTTATCTAGCTTAGGCTTAAGTTTTATAACAAAGTCATTTATGTTAAGGTTCTTTTCATTCTAATTCAAAAATAGTAAAACTTAAGCATTCTACTTAAAACACCGATGAAATTCAAAAGTAATCAATGTAGTCTTCCTAGCAGAAACAAGGATGACAACATCAATGAAAGCGAAGCTCTGAAACTGTAGGACAAACGGACATTAACACTTGTATAGCGTCAGAACTGAATAATCATAATATAAATGTATAAGAGTTGAATCAAAATTGTAAGTAAATTTGTTGAAAAAATGCTTAAATACAGGATAATGTTTAAGGACATACTTACATTTTTAGGACTTGATTATAGATGCTTCGCTTATAACATTGTACTTTGTTGTACAAGGAATCAGTATTCCAAAAATCAAATCAATCAGATAATTAGAACGCATAAAAATTTGCTGTTAAAAAGGTAAAACATCAACATATTAAAAATGGACGTACAGACATTCTGGTAGTGATTATAGAGTTTCTAAATTGTACCTAACTACTACAGGAACCACCATGCAAAGTTTAAAATCAATAGGACAATTCTAACATGCCTAAATGAATGAAAAAAGCTATCTGTTCCAGACAGACAGATGGACCAACCCTAATTATAGAAGAGCTTCGCTTTTAAAAAGAAATCAATTGAATGAAAAAACTCAATCTTATATAATTTGTAATGTTTTTGATTGTTTGTCAAAATGCATTGAAATACAAACAATTTGAAAAAAAATTCAGTGAATCAATTTGATTTTGACTACTAATAGTGTGTTAGTAGATACAAGATAAATTTGCAGAAAAAAAAGAATAGATTTCCTTATGCAAAGGTAGAATTTCTAGCAGAAGTACTGGAAATCTGAATATTTGTTAATATATAAAAATATTTTTTTTTCTTATTCTTTAGAAGCATATTTTGTTATATTTTATTTTTAGAATTATAACAAAAAATTTGAAGATTTTCCAGTGTGTTAGAGATTTTAGAAATTTTAGATAGAAGAGAAACAAGTTTTCAAATTATCAAAAGAAAAATAAATGATATAACAGATATTTGCTAATCCTGATGAACAGATAAATTTTCAAGTATTGCAAGAACAATAGAAATAATAACATATTAGCAGAATCAGCTGAAATGTTTTTTTCTTTTTCATAATCTTGCAATAATAGCATGCTGTTGTAAGAGAATGTGTATTATTTAGCTTATAATTTCTATATTTAAAGAAATTTACTATGAAAAATATGGATTTATTAAATACCCAAAAGTGGACTTAGTAATTTCTTTATTCCAGTAGACATATACTAACTAATTTTCTTGTTTATTTTCAGATTTTAAAATTTCAAAACAAAAAGTGCCTAATGCAAAAATGGAAATAAGATTTTACAAGATAAATTAATTTTTGCCCGGGCTAAAGTTTTTTTAGCATCCCCAACTGCTAAAAATAAATGAAACTCGTACTGTAATGACTAAATCCATTTAGGCAAAGCTTAACCAATCAGGTATTAGAAAAATATAAACAGATAAATTTAGTTATAACATGAAACTTTCAGATCTAAATCTATATTTTCTGGATGATTTACCCTAAGAGTTGCAAGATAAAAGTTTCCAAACTAAACTGGTATTTTCAGGATAATTTACTTTAAGACCATTTATAAATATTCAAAACTTTTAAAAGTCAAAAATAAACTTTTATCAAGTTTTTATTCAGAGAAATTTCTCTTCATGTAACAAGATAAATTATGTCCATTTAGAGCGTATAGGCGAACAAGAATTCGTATGTAAAATTACAATTACACTAAAATATCTTATATATCATACTAAGTTGATATTTTTTGAAAATAATATAGAACATATAAGTTACAGTTATTTTCGAACAGATGTGCGGACATACCCTATTTGTAACGTAGCTGCGCTACTTATATACACCCGAGTAACATTTTACATCATGGTATAACTTAAAATTAGCTACAGTGTACGAAGGCGCGCATTATACTCAAAATTTTCTCACCTTTGATCTGAAGTTTGTACAGCATTGTTTGGCCATAGCTGGGTGACACACATAGATATACCGTTGCACAGCTAAAGCTAAATATAAACAAATTGTTTTAGAAGGCAAAAAAATTTATTACCTTTTAATTTTTTTCGAGCATCACTACGAAACCGATAAATATCCGCTGGATTAGAATCGGTTCTCAGCTATACTAAAAAACTATATATAGCATCTTATTATATCCAGTTTTCTACGAATATGAAAATATACAATCCTAATATTAAAACCAGTTTTGTTAGCCGGTGCCTTTGGCATTTTTATATCCGCGGAAAGCTGTTTATAAAACAATGCGAAAGATAATTATCATTTTGTAACTCATGATATTTGTCTAATTTGCAGTTGATTGATTGATTAATTACAGAATCCAGAAAAAAAAGTATTTTTAAACAAGATTAAGCCAAGAAGATTCAACTTTGATAATAGTTATTTCTTTCATCGTATTGTAAACGGCTTTCCGCGGATATAGAATGTACAATTAAAAGATTAAAACCAGTTTTTTAGCCCCTAGGTGCCGAAGGCACGGGCTAAAAAAACTGGTTTTAATCTTTTGTTTGTACATTTTTATATTCGTAGAAAACTGGATATAATACGATGCTAGACATAGTTTTTTCGTATGGATGAGAACCGGTTCCTATCCACCGGATTCGAATAAATACGAGAAAAATTATT
>LS057796.1:0-10601 GCA_900241095.1 Acartia tonsa
TAATCATTACCAGAAAGTCCATTTCAAACAAGTTGTTTTAAAATTTACTTTTTTGACAACAATTTTGATAGATATAATTATCCTATTCATCTGATTTTTCAAACAATGATTCCTGTGATACAATTTTACAATATTTCAAGCGAAGCATTTCTCTAATCATGATCCAAATGTAAGTATGTATTAAGCAAAATCCTGTATTTAAGTAATTTAGCAACAAGTTTATAACAAATTTGTTCAGTTAAATTAATACTCTGCTAATAAGTCGACAAGTGTTCGTTTTATTTTTTCTACATATTAAAATTGCAGCTCCAGTTTATGGATTTGTCATCCTTGTTAAAATGTTTTTGTTGTTTATTTTTATATTATTTTACTTGAAACCATTGATTCATGTCCACAAATAAGGTGAGAAAATTTAAAATTTTGAGCAAATTAAAAGAAAAATCAACACTTGTTTGAACCAATGATTCAGAACAGACTTTGAATGAAGATTCTTTACTTTTTTTTAATTTGTAAGATTAGACAATATTTTGTATAAAATGGAAATAAAAGACTTTTGGGCTTTTTATCCTGTTGTGCCAATCCCCTAGAGCGAGATTATAGGGGTGATTATTGGTTAAGTATAAGTGGGTTATTTTGTCTAAAGCTTCTCTGAAATGCTATGCTATATGGTTCCTTAATTATAACTTTGTACGTTTTTTTAGTACAGGAATTAGAAAGTTTATTGGCTATTTTCAAGGGGTTAATGGTAAATTCTGTTGCATAAAAGTATAAATAAGTTATTATGTCTGAAGCAAAAAGAGTGTTTTCTTCTTATTAGATATGAAAACTGTGAAAAAAAATGTCTTGTACAAAACTCCCCAAGTCAATTAATAAGACAGTGCTTAATTTCTGTGTATGGTAAGTGGGTTAAATTAAGCATTAATTTTGTTTCTTAAAAAAACACATTGTAAATCTAAAATTTGGGGTATAGTCCTTTTCGTGTAAACGCCTCTTAAGGGGCGTTTCGTCGTATTTTTACAGTAACTTTCCCCCTATTTCTAGTCCCTGCGGGGCCATCCCTGTGGGACCAATTGCCTAACCCTGCGGGGCAATCACCTAACTTATCTTAACCTAACCTAACCTAAAATAACCTATCAAAATCTACTGTGAAAATATGACGAAACGCCCCTGGAGAGGCGTTGCCACGAAAAGGACTATACCACAAATTTGTATTACAAAAGATGGAAACAAAATGTTGATCTTGTATCCATCTGTTAATGTTTAGAAAGCTAGTTTGGATATGGTTGCTCGACCATAATATTAAAGTGCAACACACAGCAAGGCAAGGATTTTAAACAAAAGTCTCAAATAAGTTTCAGCTAACTGCTGAACCAATATGGTTCTCCTTGACAGGGTAGCTTTTGATAGGTCATGGGAAGGAGTATAACTAAAATCAAATTGTGGGAGGGGGGTTATCGACTCCTTCCCTAAACAAAAATCCCTTCCTCAATTTTTTAAATTTTTCTTTTTAAATCTAAAATGAAAATTGAGATCCCCAGAGGCTTCTAGGGGCGTAGCCGCTATCAGATACATTAAACAAGTAAATCAATTAGCGACAGGCTACATAAAGTACAAGTACTTATATATAAAAACTGTGGCTTGCTTATTTACGTGCTAAAATTCTACGCTTCTTGTATGTACATCTACAAATTAATAAATTTTCAATTACACATTGTTTTATGTTTTATGCTATAAGAAGAGAGAAAATTTAAATGTTTTAATTTCTGTGAAACAGACTATATTAAAAGAAAATTATACCTATAAAAGCGCAACATGTTTCCAATATTTTTATCATATATACTCGAGTAATAGTCTGTCTTTCTGACTGTATGAATGTCCGCTAAGATGTAATAAACTTCTGGAACGATCATCTCAACAATTTTCAGGGAAATTTATATTGATACAATGAAAACAATTCTTTTAAAATATATGCGGGTGGAATACTCCCATCCATAGACGTATACATATAAAGGGGGGGGGGGAGGGGTTACCTTCCAAAGAACTTTGAAACCCCGCATTTTAACCCCCTAAAAAAAAGCTTGGACGTTCTTGCCCTCATCCCCTGTGAGATATAACTGTATAACAATAGGCGGTTTAAAAAAATAATCATAGACTTAATATTAAACAAAAATGATTTTTATTACAAAAAGATCACTAAAAATGCTTCTTAGATTTTTAGAATAACTCCGCTACTACAAAAACATGTGGTTTCTTCTTATATGGTTTGTAAACAACACTCATTTCATACAAAACAGCTAAATAATAGCTTTTTTAAATTGTCAATTTTTTTAGGCTATTTTATCAGTTATATTATTTACCTGAGACACGCTCCTAAAGGCCATTAGGGGTATTTAAGGGAAGGGGGCCAGGGAGGATATCACTGGTTTAATTTTAATGCTAGTTTTAAAAAAAACAAGGATGACAACATCCATAAGTAGCAAAATCAAAAAATCAAAAAATCATTGATGGGAATACATACAAGTAGATTTAAAGTGTATTTGCTAAATTCAAGAATAGATTTATTGGAGAGAATAAACATGAAACCTTGTTTTATTTTATATAATGATGATGGTCAAAGTAAATTACATAAAAGATGCTCATAACAATGGGAAAAATTATTTAGATACTGATATCCCAAAAGTTTTAAAATTAGACCAAAAACACCAAAGATATGGAGAAAAATATGAAAAATACAGAAATAGCCTAAAACCTGTTTAAAGGCAGTCTGACCTTCATGGTTGTTTTCTTTAAACGACAGGAAATTCAATTTGTATATCCAGAACTGATGTTTTATAGTTAATTGTGCTCCTTAATAATAGGAATGTTGTCAAAAAATTTCAGCATTCTATCTTTTATAGGAGCTGGGTAAATCCATTTTCCCTCATAGCGTTACGGACTGACGGACAGACAAAGTGAATTATAGAGTAGCTTCGCTCCTAAAAAGTCAAACTAAATATTAAGAGAAGGGCGGTAAGTATTTTTAAGGGCCATTTGTCTTGGGTTTGGTGATGGTAATCCCCCCCTCCCCGAAAAGTAATAAAATTTATTAACATTCCCTGGACCTATAAGGCTTCACTGTAAAGAACAACCAGTTTTAAAAATTCTTCATAACAGACATACACACAACATGTTGCTTTTTTTAAATTTGAATCTGTCTTTTAAACAAATAAAAAAATACTTTTATAAAAGGTAAATTTTAGTTTTTTAATAAAAGAAAAATTTAATGTTTTGAAGAAATACCTGGTAATGTGTCTGTGTAAAATTAATTACACATTAGTTTGTAATTTCTATAAAAACAAGGATGACAACATCCATAAAAGCGAAGTTCTAAAATCAGAAGAAGGACAAACGAACAATAACTCTTGTAGAGTGTCAGAACTGAATAATCAGAATATAAAAACTAAATACAGGATAGTTTTTCAGGACATACTTACAATTTTAGGACTTGATCATAGAGATGCTTCGCTTTTAACATTGTACTTTGTTGTCCTAGAAATCAGTATTCCAATATCATATCATTTGAATAATAATATTACATAAATATTTGTTGTAAAAAGCTAAGAATCAATATGTTTAAAATGGACATAAAGACATTATAGTAACGATTATAGAGTTGCTACGCTTTTTAAATTATAAATTTTGAATTTAGGATTTAGGACAATTATAAGATGTCTAATTTAACGAAAAGAGCTAACCGTTCAACAAAAAAGCTAACGGCTAAGGACGGACGGGCGGACAGACCATGATTATAGAAAAGCTTCATTTTTGCTTTTAAAAAACTGTTAAATAAACAATCACAATGGAACATCCTTACCGCTTTCTAACTAATATCTGTGAAATCTGATAGAAAATCTACAAGACAAAAGATAATAGCTATTTTCGCATCGTATTATAGACATCTTTCCACGGATATTAAAATTAAAGATTATGGGCGTTATCCTCTTAGAAATTTTTTTTCAACTTTGAAATTTGAGTACCCCCCCCCCTTCCCCCCCGACAACGACGAACAACTATTTTAGGTTAGGTTAGGTTTTAGGCTAGGAAGCCGAGTGCTGCGGCTAGGCAGTCAATGGGGCCGAGCGCTGCAGCTAGGCAGGCAAAATTTAAAAAAAATTCTAAGAGGATAATACCAGATTATGATTATAAAACAAGTTTTGTTAACCCTGAAGGTCCGAAGGTCAGTGCTAGCAAAAGAGTTAGCTATTGAGGACGGGATACATGGCTACTCCAGTTATTTATGTTGCACTCCTGAACCACTGTTGACGTCTTTGGTTTTGACGTGTTTTTGGGCCAAGATTCGAACCTATCTTATATACTTACAAGGATAATAAAGGATATGACGACAAATTGATTTAGGTTATTGATTAAAATGTTTGGACACTACTAGTTTAAAGTACCTAAAAGTTTTTAAAACCTTGATTATAAAAGTTTGGGTACCCCCCCCAAAATTTTTTTTAAAAATCTCTAATAACAAAATTTTTTGCGCGCTTCGCGCGCATTTTAATACTAAATATTTAATAAAATTTAAATTACCCCCCCAAAAAATTTTACCCCAGGGGTAAATTTTGGGGGGGGGGTAAACAAAATTTACCCCTGCCAACAGATTTCAGGGGGGGGTAATTACCCCCCCAAGCAAGTTTTACCCCCGGGGTAAAAATTTTGAGGGGGGGTAAAAAAAATTTGCGGCGCAATTCGCGCGCCATATTACCCCCCCCAAAATAAAAAGCTTGGACGTCTATGCTCTACAGTCTTGCATTGAAGATTCTCTTTTTAAAGCGAAGCGTTTCTATTATTAGGGTCTGTTCGTCATGGATAGTTAAGACTTTTAGATTTTTTTACACATGAAAATTGAAATAATTGAAATAAGCTCCCTCACAATTTTTAACCATTTAACTTAATATTCAAGCTTCAATTATTTTGTTAATTGTGAACTTCGCCTTTAAGGTTGATGGTATTCTAGTTTTTATTGCAGAGTGCAGAAGCGGAAATAATGCCAGTCTACACAAATACCATTCTTAATAGTAAAACTTCTCTAAAAGCCATACTTTTTGTTTGTATGGTTGTAACCAAGGATCTTAAGGAATAAGACAAAAGCCGATAAATTAATGTACATCCCCAATGATGAAACACAAAATTACCCCTTCTGTGTATTACAATTAAGGTTGAAACGTTTGGACAATCAACTAAATGAACCAACCAATCAAAATCCAATAAAAGTCCCCAAAGTTAACTTCTTTATTCTTTCGTCCCTAGCCTCTAGGGCTCTGAATTCGTATAAAGAAAAGATGAAAGAAAATTAGCATAAAACCATTTTAAAAATTTTAATATATAAAATAGCTTTAAATTATCCCTCGGCCTATTTTTGTAGTCAATGTTAAAAAACATGATAAATACAAAATATTACCCATTCCTACTTTGCAAGTTAAATGTAGGGGTTTAAATCATTACCAACAAGCTTTACTTGCAATGAATAAAATCAACCTTGTTTATGAAAAAAATTGCACGCACATGCCAGCATAGCATATTAAGTTGGGTTGCTTTTATTGGCATGTAAAGTAAAAGTGTTTATATAAATGCTAATAGCAGCCAGGGAGACAGGGGACATTGGAATTTTTATTACACTAGTCCTCAAAGTTTTATAACAACGTTTTCTTATTCGTTTGCTTAACAACTTTGTGGACTTTTATCAAATTAAAATTTGATGTTTTATTAAATTGAGTGTCAAAACGTCTCAATTCTATAGAAAGGTAAGATTTGTGTATGATCATTGGGGTGTACATCATTTTATCGGCCATTGTCTTATCCCTTTAGATCCCTGAATAGCAGCCCGCAATGTTAAGGAGTTGATACACTACACCAAATCTATAAGAAAGTTTTTTCAGGATTTTTTTTTGCTAAATCTTCATTGTCAATTAAGCTCTTCTAAAATTTTATCACTAATTCATTGACTTTTGATGGCCGAGGTTCGCTTTTATGGGTGTTGTAATCCTTTTTAAATATATTCATTCATTTAAATTAAATGTCTTTTAGCATTATTTGTTTTAAAAATAGAACTTTTGTGCCTATTCCCACAGTAGACGTGTTTCAAATAATAATCTTTAGCACAGAGAGGTAACTAAACCCCCTATACGTTACCCCTCCTTTACAGAGTCTAAATCCACCTGATATACCCCACTAAACAGCAAAGGGGGTTGTCAACGTTAAAAAACAACACCTCACTTAAATTTAAGGTGGGTGTTAAAAAAAAATGCGCGTATTTTTTACTTACTTAACTTTTGATTGAGACACTTAAAATACCCCCTTCTTGTTGTCTGCAATACACCACCCTAAAGCTCACACCTCTTACACCCTCTTCGATTTTGGTTTAAGGGGGTGTCAAAAATTGTAAGGGGGCTGTCAATATTTTCAGACGCGCTTCATGCACCCTCCTGGCAAAATCCTTTGCATGCCACTGCTTTAACATAATACCATTGAAATTTTTACAGTTGGAAAGTTAACCCCAACTTTACATAAGTAGAAAATTAAACTTTCTCCATTTCTTAAATTAAAAGTAAAAATATAAATTAAACAGAACCTAGATCCTTTTTATTATATTCATTATTTTGTATTAATTTCTGTAATAATTAGACTAATAAAGACAATATGTGTTTTATTTCTTCTCATTAGTAAAATATGTGAAGTAGAATGGGCTGATTAATTTACATAAATTTTGACTATATAGATGTATTGTACAGGGATCTAAAGGGATAAGACAATGGCCGATGAATTGATATACATCCCAAATAATGATACACAAAATTACCCCTTCTGAAGATTACAATTGACGTTGTTACGTAAGAGGATCAAACTTAATGAACCAACCAATTAAATTCATTAAAATTTTCCAATTTTGTTAAGCCAACAAATTAGAAAGCTGTATTAAAATACTTTGGGGACTAGTGTAATAAACATCCCAATGTCCTCTCCCTCCCTGTGTATTGTATACATCAGAATTTAACTACGTTCTCTCTATGCCTGGCTCATCCAGCAAAGCTAGTTGATGAAATAAAGTTTAAATATCCTCCGTAGCATTAGTTACTTATAGACGCATGGCAAGTTCTCAGGGATTTAAAGGGATATAACAATACACTAGAAATTAATGTACAATCCCCAATAATGAAACTCGTTAAAATTACCCCTTCTGTAGGATATAATTAATGTTTGAAACGTTTAGACACCTAACTTAATGATACAACCAATTTGATTTCAATAAAAAGTCCCCACAGTTAAGTTTACTTTAAAAATTTGCAACATTGAAAGCAACCATGGCATTACCGACTTCCCAACGGATAATAAAACTTGTAATAACGCTTCTAACAGTATGAGGAATTAAAAAATATATTGGATTAAAATAAATCCGCCAAAGTTGAAAGTGAAATATAATAATTATAAAATCTAGTCTTGGATTTATGAAGGAAGAAAAATATAAAGAGAATGTAATCTTCTTTTTTTAATGTCTGTAGTTAGACAGGAAACTAGAGGTATAAGACAATGGCCGATAAATTGATGTATATATTCTCCATTATGATGCAAAAAGCTTTTTCTTTTGTAGATTAAAATTAGTTGTTGGAACGTTTAGACACTTAACATAATAAATCAACCATTCAGAATTAACTAAAGTCTCCAAAGATGTTAAGCCAACGAATAAGAAAACGTTATTATAAAACTTTGAGGACCACTTTTGTAATAAACACGCCGCTTGCACATAATTTAGGCAAGGAAATGAAATCAGTTATTTAATAAATGAATATTTAAATCCCAAGGTAATAAGTGATCGAGCGATACGGTTCTAAAAGAAGAAATTAAAAGTATATTATCATTTAATTCAAAATAAATGATTCTCACGATATGAAAATTTTCCTACGCTTCAAAAATATAAAATTAGATGAATATTATCATATAAATTGCAATGTTTGAAAAAATTCCAAAAGCTAAAAAAATATTTCAAATCAATTTTTCTATACAAAAATTACATTAAATGAGAATGAATATAAATTGTGCCTGTATTTAAAAATTGTCCAAGAATTTGGACATTAACAATGATAATCAAAAGCAGCCCTGCAAGTTTTTATATCAATATCAAGCAAAAAACGTAAATAAGTTAACAAACAGACAGTTATTTCTACAAAACATGAGCTGTCGTTATGATATAATAACGGAGTGATGTACAAACATAAAGACATATTGTAGGAAAGGCTAGGCTATTAAAAATGTCTGAGACTTGCAAATAAAAAGTAGACTATCTAAATCTTCAGTTAATCAGGATTTTCCTCGTAAATTTATCCTCAAATTTATTGTGGATGCAAAACCTCGGGTTTACAGGGAGGGAGGGGACAATTGATAATATGATAATGCAGTCTAATTCTCAAAAAAATATAAGCTACCAAAACAAATTTGAAAAGACTGTGGAGGATTAAATTATTGTCCATTGTACCATCCCTGATTTTAGACCACTTGAGAAGACAAAGTGAATTAAACTCAGAGAGAGGAGGGGCAATGGGCTGTTTATTACACTAGTCCCCAACGTTTTCTCATTCGTTGTCTTAACAACTTTGGAGACGTTTAATGGATTTTGATTGGTTGGTTTATTTAGTTAAGTGTTCAAACGTTTCAACCATTAATTTTAATCTACAGAAAGGGTAATTTTTGTATCATAATTGGGGATGTACATAAATTTATCGGTCATTGTCTTATCGCTTTAGATATCTGATTATTTGTATACTTTATCTTGGCATATTTCAACAAATAAAGATTATGTACTATTTCTGCATATTCAAAAATATAACATAATCAATTTTTCAGTATGGATTAGAACAGGTTCTAAGCCATACTGAAAAATCACAAGGGAACCAACGGCTAAGAGTATATGTTCTGCTCAACCATCATTGTAACCGACAAATGATAGCCAACAAATAATTTGCAACAGCGAATACTTAATAATGCACAATTATCTCGCAGAGCGCATAAATGCGCGAAATGTACTTATTTTAGGTATATTTTCTCTAGTTGTAGACATACCAATACTGGTTATGTCCAGCCGTTTTGCCGTTTAAATTAAAGATACATAAATTCAATAAACAGATTGAAAATTTAAATTTTACGTAATCATTCAAAACAAATATTTTGTTTACAGAAAATCGAAAGAATTTCAAATTCATTTTTAAAAAAGATCCTTAGAGAACTAGAAAGAAGAGAAAAAGTTTAGGAAAGTAGAGAAAAAAATTGTCAGGGATACAAAGGAATAAGACAAAGAGCGATGAATTTATTTATCTGCAATGATGATAAACAAAATTAATCCTTCTTTAGAATAAAATCATTCCTTAAACGATTGAACACTGCTAGTTAAAGAAACAACCAATCAAAATTAAATAAAGTACCCAAAGTTTGTATGCCAACAAGTTTTTAAAAATTGATGAAAAACTTTGGGTACTAGTGTAATTAACAATGTCCCCTCCCCCCTGTATATTGCTGAGAAGGGGTGGGGGGGGGGGAGTGGGGAAAGGAGGAGAGCGCAAGGAGATATAAGAAGATGATTTAGAATGTACTTCGTAATAAGTAAGGTTTGGTTAATCAAGGACAAATTTAACCCCAAAGTGGGACTATTTAAAATAAATTAAATAATGAATTATTGGTTTTCTTAAAGTTCATTTCTTTCAAAAATGAACAAGCGAACATTCAATTTCCCATAACAGAAACATTTTGCATTTCATATACAGTAGATTAATTAATTTAAGTATTGCATAAAGTAAATAAAGTACGTTTGTTTAAGTTAAGTGTTTAGATTAATAATAAGATTAGAGTAATAAAGGTAGACTAGACATGTTCATGTTCAACCAGGGTGATGCATACCTTAAAAGGAAACTACACAATTTAAATCTTTTGTCAAGTAAGCATAGAAGCAATTAATTTTATAATTATTACAAGGATAAATTTAGATTAAAGACTTCAACATTTATTTGTTGGATGCTTATTGGTACAGGGAATCTTTTCAAAAAAAATTCAACCGTCTATCTTAAGTAGCAGCCGAGATAATCCCAGTTTTCCAAAAAAAATCAGGCAGCCATTTTGATTATAGGAGAGATTTGCTTTTTTTTTCAAGTTGAACTATACTGTTTCTGCTGTATTATGCAGGAAAAATGTTCGTCTACATTACACTGTAGCTTGAGTAAACCTTGATTTGTTAGCCTATTTGTCGTACATACCTTAGTTATATGGTTGCAGCGCTGCTAAAGATCATATTTCTTTGTACTTGGGGAAATATTTTTACTGATGATTTAAGGTATGCTGCCTAACCGTGAATTGAATATCCTATTAGACTTTAAATTTCACAGGATATCCTAGGGTTAAGAGAAAGGGGAGGGGGGGGGGTTCCTGGGTATATAAAAAGTAAAAGGGCAGGTGCTCTGGTGAAAGAAGAAGTTAGATTGATGTGGGGGGGGGGGGGATGGGGTAAAGGGGGGATAATTTTTTTTAGATTTGAAAGGTTTACCCCCCCCCCGCTGTAAAAATTGGACTTTAAATTT
>LS057797.1:0-10599 GCA_900241095.1 Acartia tonsa
ATCCTGTATCAAGCAGTTTTTCAACAAATTTACTTACAATTTTGCTTTGACTCTTATACATTCGCATTCTGATTATTAAGTTCTGACATTATACAAGTCCGTTTGTCCTACCGTTTTAGAGCTTCGCTTTTATGGATGTTGTCATCCTTGTTATAGCAAGTTTTATTATTGATTATTGAAATAATGTTATTTACAGATTTTAAATCTAAAAAAAACAAGTAGGTGAGAATACAAGAGTGTAATTGATTTGGCCTTTTATAATAAATTTTGGTATTGGTTGTTCAGAAATAGCATTTGTTAATTACAAATGCTATTAACAGTCACTAGACAAGAATAGGATTATGTAATTGGAGTGGCTTTTATTTAGCAAGTAAAGAGGGAAAAGTTATGATTTAATAATTTTAGCTTGTTCAGGCCTGTAGTACATTTATAGTCAATATTAATTTATAGTTATCCTTTGAATATTGTAAGAAAAGAAGAAATATTATAGAAGTCATAGTTTGAACTCTTACAATAAATTTTAAATCAAATTTAGAACTCTAAAATGCTATTTCAATATTAGAAGTGGAAATATTTATACTTGTGAACATAATTGAAAAGGGTTAGAGGTATAAAATAATACTAAATGCTTTCTTTGTGAGCTTTTGCTAAAGACATAACATATTTAATTTTAAATTTTTTTTTGAAGACTTAACCTAAGAAAAAAATATGAAAATGTTTTGTGAATATCACTGAACTTAATCTGTGTTCAACTTCACAGACAATCAAATAGCATTTGCATAATACACCAAGCCAAAGTCATGTAATTTTAATGCATGTTTTAAAAGATCACCCTTGGCTAAAGACAATGTACAATACAAATTACATTGTTTTGTGCCGTATTATTTAATGTTATTGTTTTGTTAGGATTGGATTTGTTTACGTAATACAATTATTGTCTAGAATAATCAAGTTCTTTTCTATTTTCTTTTGTTTTATCCCATCAAAGGAAGAAATATATATCTCCAGAAAGAAATTTTGTAATTTGACTTTTATAAGAATTAACAGAAAGTATGTAAGATTTTTGTTTATCTAACTAGATAAGTATTAACAAAAGACAATCAACATGTTATTCTGCCTTTGACTAAATTGTTTATTCTGAATAGTTATGAGTTACACTTGTTAAACTCTTAAAGAGTAGGGCTGCCTTACTGTAAATGTCCTACACTGTTAAAATATCGTATTTTAGTTTAACAAGTTTAATCAATCCAAATCTGCCTTACCTCTACATTGTCTTTAGACTATTCAAAATGACATTTGACTAAATGGGTCTAGCTTAATTACTCTAAGCAATGTCTTTTTGAATTTGTAAATTAAAGCTGCAAATTAAAGAAAATTAAACAATTGTTTACATTAATTCTAAATGGTGCAACTTTTATACTTTGTAAACCAATAACACAATTTTCAGATTTACAAGCAGCAATGAAAGCATTTTTTGTAAAGGTTAATATGGTTGATAATTTCATATTTGTTCTTCTATTTTCTGTTGCCAAAATCAATAAATCTTAAGACATTTATTGAGCAGCACTTTTGTTGCATAAATTATGTTTTTATATATTTAATATCACTATGAACCACAATTATAAATCAATATTATGTAACTATTTACAACTAGCTAAATAAGGGTTGCCAAGCTAAATAAGCTGTATAATCTAAAATTTTATCTTGCTATATATGTGCCACACTAAATTTGTATTTTACAAATAAATTTTAAAAAATGTCTGTGACAATCTAATGCTATTAGTAAGCCACATACAAATTTTAAAATAGATTATTTACAATCTTTTCTTGCTTATTATAATCCACACTCTAATTTTAATAATGTAAGTAGTTGCATTCCTGTCAAATCTTTTTATACACATATACCTTTATAGATCAGGGTAAGTTTCATGGAAGAAAATCTAGTTCTTTACTTATCTTCTTAGATTATTTATGTTCTACTTTTCAGGGAAGGTACTTATTGCTTTTCTGTTGTTTTAAACATTTTATGTATTGTTTTAGGTTTTGGTACAGATAGAATCTTTAAATCTTTCAAATGCAATAGGTTGCGTATGATAAACATATGTTCAACGGGTGTTTATTAAATCATGACTTTTTATTCAAATGATTAAGTATGTTTTTAGATCTGTTTTTGTGTAGAGTTATAATTTAACAAGGATGGTGGTATTTATAGAAGTAGATCTTATTACAAAGAAAGGAAGGTGATTATTTGAGAATGTAATAAATTTTTTAAGACTTTAATTAAAATTCATTACATAAAACTTAAAATTTTATGCAGCTCCTAGAAAAATTTGAGGCAAAATTTGATACTATTATAACTTTACCAAAAGGTTGCTTCAAAGATTGTTTTGTCTTCAATTAGTGTAGGCAAAATAGTTTTTTTTCAAACTATGATTTCAAAAAAATAATGCTCTGGATTTATGATAGGTTTGCAATCTAACCCACAAATCAACTTCTTTTTTGTTTGCTACTTTATAATTGTTTAAAAAACAGTCAAGGAATTACTCAAATATGATTAGGTAGATCTTCAACCAAAATTTATATCTTTATCTTGAATAGCAACTATTGATAAAATATATATTACAACGGTGCCCAAAGCTTTATTGACATATTTTCTCATTCAATGGCTTAAACCCTTTGGGTACTTTTATTAAATCTAATCGTTGGATACAAGTAGCAGTTTCTAAACTTTTCTACCAATAATTTCAATCTACATAGGGGTTAATTTAGTGGTAGAAATCAATCTAGGAATCTTATTTTTGTCAAGTGACTTGATAATATGGATGGGTGCATGTACGTACAGATAATTCTAGACACACAGAGTAGCTGCGCTACAAAAAAATAATATCACATATTCTTTTTATAAAAACATTGATTGTATGGGGGGCAAAAATGTTGAGTATTTTTGGCAACATTCGTCATTTGTTTGTAACAGACTCTTATCCATGTCTATAGCTAATCAATACGATTGTGTAACATTAGAATATCAGCTATAGCTAGCCGGCTATTGTGATGTCATATTACTGTAGCAGATTAACTTTAGACACCACCTCTTTTTTTATTCATTACTAGTACCACACTTCTTTGGATAAATCCCTTTTTGTTTAAATTGGACCGTGCTAAAGAAATAATCCCCGATTAGCGCTTTGAAGGGACCTACAGACTACGTGAGTTATAGCGGAGATTTTCAACACTAAGTCATTTTTTCTTAAAATTCAGCTTATCTAAAAAAACATTTAAGATTATTATTTTTTTTGTCTTCTAGAGCATTATAAACAGATTGACAGACAAAGTTAGTTATAAACTGGGTGCTCATTAGCTGTCTGTCTTTTTTAGCAAAGGTGTTCAACCCATTTTTCTTTGCGCGATGAAATAAAAGACAAAGTGCTTTATAAAGAAGCTTAGCCCTTATCAAGAAGGGCTTTGGTTTTGGTTTTGGTTAAAGAGAGGTTTTATAATATAATCTTTCTGTCTTTAGAGGGATATTTAGAACATTTCTTTTGATAAAGAAAACATGTTCCTAAAATTATACATGTCAAAAGAGCAGACTTACCCTTTCAAGGGATTCAGGGGAAGGGATATGAAAGAAAATTTATCTACATCCCAATTTTATCAAAATATTTAATGGAGAATTTGAAACATAATAAAATATTGGGGTATAGTCCCTTTCTTGGCAACGCCCCTTAAGGAGCGATTCGGCGTATTTTTTCCTTTCATTGACCTATTCTGGTATTCATAACTCCTTTCTTCCCCTATGATCTATTTACCTTGGTCTAGAAAGGGACAAAATGATATTTTTTCTTCCATTGTTGCTTTAGACTATTTAAAAAGATAATAAGAGTGTATGTTATTAAGATCTCGAAAACAGCTATACCTTGAAGGAAGAGTTGCATTAAAAAGTCTATGGCATAAAATATTAGTTTTGTTAGACCTTTGTGTAATTGTGATGGCGCTTTTTATTGGCTAGAAAAAGGTGCAGATTTGCCAAACAAAACTTGGGTTCCAAAGACCTTTAGTTGCGATAGAATAACAGCAGATTACCTGGCTTAAACAGGTAGTTTTCATATTGTCATATTAGGGTATCAAACAATTTTAGAAATCATTCATCAAACTTCTCTTCTTAAGACAGATATAAGCATGACAGAACTTTGTCAGTTTTTGAACTGTGGAAAATCTACTGTAAAACCGTAGAATAAATGGACGATAGAACCAGCCTAAAAGGTGTTATTTATGTTTCATTATTAGGTACTCCAAGATTATTATTACTTGTTTTGTTGCCATTACTAGCGTAGCAACTTTTTTTTATTATTTGTCCTTCTTAGAGATTACTTTTTATAAGACTAGCGGCTACGCCCTTAAAGGCCTCTAAGGGCACTTTAGGTGATAATGAATTGAATTTGACTTACCCCCCTCCCCAATAAGTTATAAATCTTTCCGGGCCCTTATGGAAGATATCCTAAAGAAACAAATCGGTTCAGCCGTTAGCGAGATCCTTCGGTACTAACAAACATCCGGTTACTTTATTATAGAAATTAGAGGCTAAACCATTTTTAATTTATTTTATCAATTATAGGTATGTTTGATTCTTTTTTACTGTTCTATATTTTACAGCTGTAGGTAAAACAAAAAAATAATTGATTACATTTTGTTTTTTCTTCTTCTAAAAAATTAATAATTTTGCACAACAGCATGCTGTGATTGTCAACAACATGTTTTATAAGATACTTTATCTTGATTTAGTGACTATGCCCCTAGAATCCTCTACGAACATTTGGGGTAAAGGAGAAGGGAGTCGATTCACCAATATAGTTTTTTTAAAGAAAAACAAAATTTTGAGGGAGGCGGTTATTTTTTCCAAGGGTGATTTCTCTAATATAGCTACAGACCTTTCCAGGACCGCATGAGCTACACTGTAAAGGAGAACGATATCGGTTCAGCGGTTAGCTACAAACAAACAGACAGATAAACAAATACAGACATCGTTCTACTTTGTATTATAGATATAAAAAAGAGTCAATACATTTTTTCTTATATTTCATATCTATGCCACTGTTACTAGAATACTAGAATATACATCCGGCTATAGTAAATAAACAAAAATATATAAACAACAAGCCTATTGTTCTTCTAAAAAGCTTAGCTTAATAAATAAAATACTCATATTTGCTGTCAGTGTATTTATATATTTTCTGGAGACGTTTTGGTAACGAAATTGTTATGAACTTGCTTTATAAATCGGGGTTCCTTTATTAAGTGGTTGATTCAAACTATCAGTGTCGTAACTTTTAAACCAATATTTTTTTATCTACATAAGGAGTAGTTTTTTTTATCACCATTGGGGATGTACATCAATTTATCTTACTTTGTCTTAGATCCTTGGTTTAATTATAGAGTTGTTCTGGTATTAGAAATCAATTTATTTATAGTTTTGGTACAGGAGAAGAAAGTGCCAATTTGTTCCTTTAAAACAGCTAAAAATAAAAAATAGCAAATTAATCTACTTTCCATTATTTTTGGTTTATGATGGATTGATTAATATAAAGTATACATCAATAGCAATTTAATTAATCTATCCTCCCCTCCTATAAAGCACATTGTAGTAATAAATATAAAAAAATGTTGCTGATTTCTATATTTTCTGTATTGTAAACTATGATTTTTAGCAATCCCTTTTATTTAAAATGGAACTTTTAAACACCCCCCACCCTCAAGATAAAATTATTAAGGAGGAAGTATGATTGATCATTGTGATTTATACTAAGAAGCATTAATAGAAACAAATTATTTTAAGAATCTATTGTACATGTTATAATTTAGTATAAATGTATAATTAATTTTGTGTTAAATGCATTAAGGTTTGATGAATGTAAACCTAAGCTTGTAAAATTTGGACTCTGTCTTGATCCATAAAAAGGTGTATTTCTCTATACCTTTAGTACTTTATAACAAATTATTCTATAGTAGATTAAAATTACAGTCACTTTCTGTCTTTGTAAACAATGCTGTCTAACAGAAAAGAGGTTTAGATAAAAATAATGGAAAAATGCGCGCAATATTTTTTGCTAACCGCATTTGCACACATTTTTGGTTGGCAAATTTAGCCTCCAATGTTTGCAGAAATATCTTAATGGCTCCAAAGTCTGGAGGGGATAAGTATTTGGAGAAATAAATTAATAACTGAATCAAGTAAGTTCTTTATTTATAGGAGCTTTACATAGAGATCGAGATGGATTTAAACTATTATATTTTGAAATTTAACTCTTTGAATGGTTTTAGGCTATTTTTGCAAAGGCTTTGGGAGGGGAGTAATCAGGGAGGTTTCCCAAAGAAAGTTTTTTAAAGACTCTTTCACTGGCTTAAAAAACTGTGTGTACTTATATTTTTCCTTGATTGGTTGATTCAAAATGGCAGTTTATAAAATTTCAAAACAACATAAAGAAGTTTTGTTTATCAACATATGGGTTGTACATCGATTAATCGTCTATTGTCTTATCCCATGATTTTTGAACTTGAAAAGTGTGTTATCATAAAATAATAAGGAAAAAAAACTAATAATCAGATGAAAAATCATATGGATAAATTGACTAGAAATTATAAAACTTAGCAATCATATTTGCATTACAAGGTATTAAATTAATGAGCGCCAGCTCATCAAACTCCACATCTAGTTATCTATTTTGTATCCAACTATCCATAGATATATCGGCATTTTTATAATACTTTACTCTGTTACATCAACACCTTGTAATCTATCTAACAGTCCATTTGTAAACACTATTTGTTTTGAAATAGCCTTTAAACACATATACAAATTCCTAAATTTCTATAAGCCTAATGAAAATCATACCTATCTTTAAAGTTGTCTAACCGCCGAACCGTGTAGCTTTACAGTGTGGTTTATAGCTATTTTGGGGGAGGGTACAGCCAAGCTCCAAAGAGATATCGTCCTTCCCCCAATTTTTTTTCATCTCAAATTCAAAGTTCCCCTCATGTGCCCCTAGAGGCCTCTGGCTCTAGGGACATAGCTGATAGTACATAACATATTATTCTCTCTATTTATTCTTCCATTATTCCATATATTTATCTATCTTGAATTGAACCTTATATTACTAGACACTTTTATAGCCATATTGGTGGCGCCAAAAGTGGGATACAAAAAATATAAAATAATTAAAATCGCCAAGAAAAAGGAAAGCTCAATAATTAAGACACATGGACAAATAAACGTAATAATATTGTTTTAATAGTAGAAAACTAAATATTATTTAGAAATCTACTCAAAAAACCTATGTTTATCAGTCGTAAAACTTCATAAATTCATGATGCTCTATATAGAACTTACACCGTAAAAATTATTCTTGATTATATAAAGATTCACCTTGTTAATTTAATACGATACTAATATGCTGAAAACGCTTAAAAACTAGTGGTTTAAAATATAACCTAGCCAATAATAAACACATAAAAAGTACCACCTTTTTCAGTTTGCGTATTTTCGTATCCCAACTATTAGTACTTGATTTGAATTTCAATAGGACCAGTAATTTTTAGTAGAGTTATCTTAATTTTAATATTTTAATTGTGCAGCTACTCTTTAATTTTTGCATATCTTTCGCATTTAGTTTTTTAGTTTTGTAACGAAGCTACTTCTCAATATGATAAGAGTTTATTAAGTACGTCTTATTGGTCATCGTTTTATTAGAAATTCTAGTACATTATCCTTACATAAAAGTAGCAGGTGTTTGTTTTGTGTGTCTTTTTCGAAGGAACTCGCTATGTGTTTCTTTTCTGTCCTTCTTTTAGGTCCAGAAAATGTTTCTAATCTTTTGACAGAGGGTGCATCCCCCCCTATCATAATTCCCTTCCCTCAAGTCCCTCTAGAGGCCTCTTGGGCGTAGCCGCTAGTTTTATTTATAAAATCTTCATAGCAACGCTACCGTATAGTAGACATTCTTTATTTTTACAAAACATTTCATAGTTACTCTAATTTTTTTTTTTTTTTTTAGAAAAGATACTTTACTTTGAGTTTGATTTTTCTCTATGGTAGTTTAGATTGCAAGTATGTTTAAAATATATCTTTAATGAAATTTTATTTTACAAAAGAGAGACGCAATATTATTTTAAAAGTGCTCAACTATTTACCACCTGAAATGGCCAATATGATGATTTTAAAATTTAGCATGATTTGGTATGTAGCAACATAATTTTTTTTCTTATGTCATATCTTCCCTGTCCCTGTAACACATCAGCACCTCTGAAAAAACTATGTAAAAATCAAAATTGGTTAATTATTTTTCACGGATGAAGGGATAGGACAATGGACTAGAAGAAAGCTTTTCGAACCACCAAAAAAAAATATACTGTGAAAAATACTACGTTTTGTAGACATTATTTTTTAGAGAATAAAGTAATGTAGACAACACCCTTAGAAAAAAGGTGATGATATAACAAAATATAGTTTATATTATAACCCTCAAGGATAGCATAATAGGGTGAGGCCAAAAAAATACCTGGAGGAGACAGATGGAAAAGAGCTGAAGGATCCGAAGTTGATAAATACAGAGAAAAAAGACTAAAGAGAATGGAGAAAGTTTGTCAGCGGCCAATGCTCCCCCCAAGCGGAGTGAAACGGCTGGTACAGGGTACAGGTACAGACAAATTACAAATTTCTTTATTATTGTCCCATCCCTCCTCCCTGAATATTTTGACTTTAAGTGTATGTATGCTATTTGCCTTTTTTAGATGCGAAAAACGTTCATTCAAAATTGCTAGTGTTGATAAATTATTTTTGTTGAAAAACTGATTAATAGGTATTATTGTTAGATGATTTTGATATTGGCTTTGCAATTTTTAAATGTACATTTCTTTCACCCCCGTTTTGTTTAAACAGTCTTTGCCTGAAAGTCCAGTCTACGAGTGGTAATGCGCTGCGCTGGTATATGGGATAAAGACATTTACCCTATTCATGAGCGTCTAACATAATAGCAGTATTCTTTATGAAAACTACCTAAAGACCCCATGCAGTTGCTAAAACAAACTTAAAAGGGATTTTTAGCAGACAAACATTTATGGTGACACATGATTCATCTAAAAATAAATCTAAAAATAACTCCTCTTTCGTTTCAAAATTTGTTCACTTTCTAACCAATGACATGGCTGGTTTGTTCTCCACTTCACGTAACTTTGGAAGGGTTATTTACTGGTTTGCAGGCACGTTGATCTCGTGTTGTTTCTGTTTTGACAGAATCATTATGAATTCATTTGTTAAACACAAAAAATTACAATTTTTGGGTGCGTTGCATATCTTCATGTGTTCTGGTCACTTTTTGAATATTGTATCTTTATATCCTAAGTCGACCATTCTTTTGGAATTTTAGGTTAAAAAAGAAAAAGAATATTTAAAAGAAAAAGTTATAAACCTTTCTTGGACCTAGGCTATAATAAGCTTCACTGTAAAGGAGAACCGTATCGGTTTAGAGATTATGGAGATCCTTCGCTTCAGAAAGACACACAAGTTAACTAACCATCCAAAAATTTTTATGAAATTCAAAAAAATCCGCTATAACGAAGCGATGAAAAAACTCGTTCTCGTTTTCAATTGCAATTTTTTATAGAATTTCCTACTTGTGTTTGATTGCAAATTATTTATGTTTGTTTGTTTTGCATACTTGATAGATTTATTACCCTAGATGGTTAATCAGACACAATAATCCGTCCAATAATTTCTAGATTGCGAAGATTTTATGATTCAATTTTATGAATCAAGCGTTACAATTTTTGGTGGACATAATTTCCTAAAGCAAAGCTTTCACTTAGGAAATTCAACTGTTTTCATTGCTGACTCATCTTTTGGAATAATTGTCATTTCGGTATAAAATATGTACACTTTCTAAACCAATAATGTGGTCGGGTTTTTTCTACACTGTGTTGCCATTCGTCTATTAAGGGATTGTTCCTCTAATCTTTCTATACCTATTGCTCACTTGAAAATAAAATACTTTTTGATTAAATCTAAATTCTAAATTTTTATTCAGTCAGAAAGAAATGTCCTATACACTTCAAACCTTGTGTTCTTGCAGACAAAGGTAGAGTAATTAAAGGGTTGGTTGTCTGAGGACTGTGAGTGTTACTTTAGCATTTACCCATGCAGGATGGGGACTTTGGACTTAAAATTACACTGGTACCCAATCTTTCTACCTATCGAACTATTTATCTATCTATGTATCCATGTTTTATGTACCTATGACTGTATATGATATAATATATGTAGAAGAATAGAACATAGTACATATAAATATCTATCTATCTATGTATTTATGTACCTATGACTGTATATGATATAATATATGTATAAGAATAGAACACAGTACATATAAATATCTATCTACCTATGTATCTATGTATTTATGTACCTATGACTGTATATGATATAATATATGTAGAAAAATAGAACACAGTACATATAAATATCTATCTATCTATGTATCTATGTATTTATGTACCTATGACTGTATATGATATAATATATGTAGAAGAATAGAACACAGTACATATAAATAT
>LS057798.1:0-10599 GCA_900241095.1 Acartia tonsa
TATCAAAATTTTATAACAAAAGTTAATTAATCTTCTTTAAATTCTTTTAGTTTGGAAAGAGGTGCAACAACAATATGGTTTAGCACAGCAAAAATGGCCAGGCCTACTGATTTTGTCCATTCTTAAATTCCCTTGATTCCCCTCTTTTACTTTTTTCTCTTTGCCTTTATGAACTTTTAATCATACAAAGAGTTCATTTCTACAATTCTATTCTTACAAATAATGCAAAGAGAACTGTAATTTATTTATGAAATACTTTTTTTTTAAATCCACGTTATTTTACATAAACAAATACATAAAGGATAAGTTAAGAAAGATTTTAAAATATTCCTATTTTTTATTGCAAGTTGATGTAATAAAGAAGGTTTAGTACAGGCTTATGTACACTTGTTTATGAGAGGTTTATGTAAGGCTAAAGTATGCCTATCAAAATCTTTACTTAAGCTTGACATTACTAAATTTAAGGGTAGCCTATCTCCCCCAAACTAAAGTAAAGCTTAAGATACCCTTATTTTTAAAGGGTCCCTAATAAACCGTTTGTGATTAGCTCTATTATCTCTTCCGTTGACATATCCCTGAACCTTTCGTTAAAAAGACGTTATAAAAAAACCAGAGATAAAAGAGCATTGTTTTCAAATTTTGGGTTATCTGATTTTTGTTCTGTTTTAGTCTTATTAATATAAGGGGTTAAAACATTAAAGTTGTAAACAAAAATTTTATCAGAATCATTTATTTTCGTTGCTGTTATGTGTATTATCGATATTAGATTGTAGTCATAATGACTGTGTAATTGGTATGTTTTCTTCATATTGTAATGGCCATTGCCCATTGTAGATCAAAAAAGTCTCCTTTTTTCAAAATCATGTAGAAATATTTGTACTTTATACATAAACATTAATAGTTATTTCTCGCACAGTATTATAAACTGCTTTCCGCGGACATAGAATGTACAATTATAAGATTAAAACCAGTTTTTTCAGCCCAGTTTTTTATATTCGTAGAAAGCTGGATATATTACGATGCTAGACATATTTTTTTCGTATGGATGATAACCGGTTCCTATCCACCGGATGCGAATGAATGCGAGAAACATATTTACGAATCCAAAATGACATAGCAGCAGCTGTGCCCATAGCATCTAGGGAATCTGTTCTTATTGGGACCTATGTAGAGCTTCTCCAAAAAGGAGAGATAAATCAGTTCAGAAATTATTTAGATCTTAAGCTACAGACAAAAAAACATGCTATTTTATATAATAGGATGCATAATTTATAAAATAAAGAATAACAGCTTTGTAGTTATTGATTGAATTCGTTAAAATTACAATACCAACCGACCAACTAATAATTAGGATCTATAGAGTAGCTACACCCCTAAGACAAACCCTTTTATCTATTTAATAGAATCTTTTTCTCATTAAAACAACCCTTCTCTCTCTCTTTCAACTTCATTAGGCTACCTTCATTTTTACCAGGGGTAAATACCAAACAATTTTTTAAATCAAAATTTTTCTTTAATTCTAGTCTGTACGTCAGTAATACAGTATAGGCATAAAAGAATTGTCCTATCGAATTAAAACTTTGCATGAGGATTTCTTTAACATTTAGGTGCGTTTTAGAAAGATTAGCAACTCTCAATCAATCTCCTACATTACAAAAATGTAAGTAAATTTGTTTAGACTAATATTTTACTTATTAAGTTTTACACTATTATGTATAATATATAAGCTTTGGATTATGTATGTTGTAATCCTTTTTTATCTAGTAATAAAGAAATGGAATGGCTAGTGTTTGTGTTTCTCCTTTCCAGGAAAGCTTCACTTAATTTCTAAAAATAGATTTTTAGGACAGGAAAATTTATCTCCTTACTCAAGATGGGAAGGTAAACCTCCACATTTGATTTTTGTAATGTCTTTTACCAAACCCCAAGATTAATTTCTTTTTCAGATGATGGAGTGAAAAAGCATTAAACAATTATAAGATTAGTATTATATTTCCTAAAAATAAGAAACCAACTGTCTAGGGTTTAGCAAATTTTAAAGCCTTAGATGGACGAACTGACATAATTTTATTTAGCAATATCCGCTGTGCCCCTTAAGTTCCTTCATTTTCAAAGGGCAGAAAAATAGCCTAAAACTATCCAGAAAAAGGGACCAGTATAAAAAATCCTAAAATTTAGTTCAGTTCTGACAAAATCTTAATGTACTAACTAAAAAAACACTTTTACTAAAAGATTTTAAGCTAAGATTGTAGAAAATATATATTTACCCCTGGTTCATTAAACTAAACCCTGTAAGACCCCTTTTTTGGTTGTAAATATATAGAGCTTCTTTTTCTATAGCTACACAGATACATACATACATTTACATATGTGAATGGATATAAATAGAAAGAAATTTTAATTACATATATGTTTGTATGTTACTGAAATATCTAAGGTCTGGATCAAATGAATGTAAATATAGAATATACGTGGATATTATGACAGGGTTAAAATTGTCATCAATATAGGTTGCTAACATCAAATTAAATATTATTTACATTGAACTCATTTATTGATCGGTTCGTTAATCCAGTAGAGGGCATTAGGTAAAGGGAGTGATTTTTACTTATACGTCCGGGCTTAATAATGATTACATCACTGGAGTTTTTACTCTGAGTTATGTATTTACTATTAAGAACACGTAACCCCTGGATAAGAAACATTTAGAATTCTTCTTTTTTCGAAAATTAGTTTTTAAAATGTTTTGAACTAATTAAGGGCTGACACTTCCCCCAGTCCAGGGGGTTTGGGTGGGGCTAACAATCCTTTCCTAGAAAAAACCTGCTCATGTTCAACCCGCACAAAGTAATGACCAATTTAACTTTGGACTCGGGAATAATTGTTTTAGATTGTCAATTTCGTATAGATAAATAAACAAAAAACAAATATTTATCAATGCATGAGCTTATTTGGATGTTTTATACTTGTTTTTCAAATTGATAGTAAGAGTTAAGTAATTTAGTTTAAGTGGAGTAAAAAAAAGTAGGAAATGATGATAACAGCTGGGTCTATTAACATTTATTTAGTATCCTAACTCTAAAGTGATAAGACAATGACTGATGATAAATTGATGTATATCCCAAATGATGATACACAATATTACCCCTTATATAGATTAAAATTAGTGCTTGAAACGTTTGAACCCTCAACTTAATGAAGCAACCAATCAAAATTCACTAAAGTCCCCAAAGTTTTTAAGCCAACGAATAAGAAAACGTTATTATAAAACTTTGGGGACTAGTGTTATAAACAACTTATTGTAACCTCTCTCTCTTTGACAAATTTGGCACTAAAAATATTGTTGTTAGACCGAGCTTTATAATTTATAAAATTATAAGGTTGGCTTGGCAATTACAAATTATGTCCAGTTCAACAATATATATAAAGTCATTAGTAGGTTAACAAAGTGAAACAAAATTTTGTTTTTTAAATTTATTTTTTACACTACGAAAGTGATAATACAAGGACGATTTTATATTTAAGCAGTAAAGCGAACATTAACACTGTCAGAACTGAATAAGCAGATTATTATTGCATAAGCAAAACCAAATTGTAAGTAAATTTGTTGCAAAACTGCATAAATACATAATACTGTTAATGAACATACTTATATTTTTAGGACTTGATTATAGAGATGCTTTGCTTATAACATTGTACCTTGTTGTAATAGGAAAAAGTATTCCAAAAATCACATAAATCGGATAATTATAACATACAAAAATTTAATGTCAAAAAAGTAAAAAATCAACATGTTTAAAATGGACATACGGACATTTTTGGTAATGACTATAGAGTTGCTATGCTTTCTAAATAGAACATATCTACTACAGGAATTACCATGCAAAGTTTGAAAACGATAGAATAATTCTAATATGCCTAAATTAACGAAGAGAGCTAACCGGGATGGACTGACGGACGGACCGACCCTAATTATAGAAAAGCTTCGCATTTTAAAATCAGGGTGGAAAGGGACATTGTACTGTAAATTAAACTGGTCCCCAAAGTTTTATAACCAATTTATCTTATTTGTTGGCTTAGAAAATTTAGGTAACTTAATTAATTTTGATTTGTTAATTCAATAATTTTAATCTACATAAGGTACAATTTTGATTATTATCATTGAATATTTATATCAATTTATCGTTCCTTATAGTCGTATCTCTTAAGATCCCTCCTAGATATTGTAGATTCATTGGACTTGCCGTTATAGAAATAACAAGGATGAATGATGACCATAAGTAGATGGAAATTATACAATTATACTATTATTCAAAAAAAGGCAAAAAAAAGTTGGTGAAATTTAGGAATGTAGTAAAAATAAGTAAACTTTAAATGTAAATACTATAATGCTAAAGTACGCTTGTGGTTAACATGCCCTAATTATATAGAAACTGCGCTACTAAACAGTAAGTCAAAAATACTATATTAAAAGAAAAAATAAATATTAAAATTTATTTGGAGGAATCGATAACTTTTTTTGTAAATTGCTCAAAGCTATATCAATACTTAAAACCAAAACATTTTGTACCTTTTAGTTGTAAAAAGAAATCGAGGATAGAAACGATTATTCTTTAATTATTTCATGGAAATAGATAGAAAAAAATGTCAATTTTGTTTATAGCTCATTTGATTTTAGAATTTAATTTTAGTTGAAATTAGTCGTTTTCTATAATTAGGGTCAGTTTGTCCGTCCGTAACGATTAACTCTTTTCGGTAATTTAGATATGTTATAATTTTCCTATTTATTTAAACCTTAGCATGATGATTCTTATAACAGTTAGGTACAATGTAGAAAGCGTAGCAACTCTATAATCGTTACCGAAAAAGTCCGTACGTCCATTTAAAACATGCTGATTTAAAAAAAAATTATGTCATATAATTATCCTATTCATATGATTTTTGGCGACGCTTATTTATAATCAAGTTCTAAAAATGTAAGTATGTCCTTAACAGTATCCTGTATTTGAGTAGTTTTGCAACAAATTTACTTAAAATTTTGTTCAAACTATATATTCTGCTTATTCCAGAATCATTTTTTACAATCTATAAACGTTATTGTTTGCTTGTACTATGGTTTCAGACCTTCGCTTTTATGGATGTTGTCATCCTTGTTAATATACACTTTGAAAAAAATAGGTACAAAAGGCTTTATATCAAGCTTAAATATGTGTTTAATGGCATAAACGTTTAATATACTGTCAGCTATAATAGCTAAAGTGAAAAATAGTTATGTGAGAAAAAAATGTTGGAAAAAAGTTTGTGAGGTTTTTTTTCTCTCGCCGCAAATGTTTTAGTGAGATGAAAGTTTAGCACTATTTCGTAACTAGTCCGTTCTATTGGCAGGGGTAAAGGGATGTGATAATTAATAAGATAATTGTTATTTCTCGCATCGTATTATAAACAGCTTTCAGTGGATATAAAATGTATAATTATAAAAATAAAATCATTTTGTTTTAGCCCCGAGATGCCGAATATAGGATTGTACAATTTTATATTCGTAGAAAACTGGATAAAATACGAAGCTAGACAAAGTTTTTTCGTTTAGATGAGAACCGGTTCTAGTCCACCGGATATTAATCTGTTTCTGATGAATACGAGGAATGTCTTTCTGTTCTTCATTTAAAACAAATAAAAACCTGTGTCCTATTTAGAGACTTTGATTAGGCTGTACAAAGTAACGAAATCTAAACATATCCACTAATAAGTCTAGTTTTCTTAAGGAGTAGTTTTGTGTTTCATAATTGGAGAGTACTTTCATTTAACGTTGATTGTCCAAGCTATGAAAAAACCTTTAAATGTGTCGTTTGAAGAAAATGGCGATTTGAATTTGATATTAACTATATTAACATCGTATTACAGAAAAATTTTCCACGCACAATAAATTAATACCAGCTAAAACCTGATTTTAATTTATTTTCCATTTTAATATCTGCAGAAATCTGTCTATAATACAATACGATAAATCTACTATCCCCTTATCCCTGGCTACTTACCACTCACTGCAAAATACGGAGCAGAAATTTTGACCACAATAACTCAGGAATAGAGGGAAAATTAAATTTTATAACTTTTAATGTTTTTTTACAAAAATTAAATCACCTCAGAGTTTAATCTGACATTTGTTTTGACATTTAATACAAAGGTTCGAATCGACTATATCCTATTATATAAAGTAGTAAGTGATTTTTGTCTACTACTAAATCGATTGGGTTCTCTATCTTTGGTGAGCTTCACGTAAGCCCCGTGATGGTATTAGGCTATTCATTTTTCATATTTAAGTCTTGGAATGTGTAAAGCTATTTTTCAAGCCTCGTTTGAATACAGAGCCCCTAGATGTTAGGGGCGCATTCGAGAGTAGAATCTTAATTACATAATTAAATTAACTAATATGTGAAAATCGTGAGAGAAAAAAGGTTCAAAATTAAATGGGTGAAGAGGGAGTAGGGCCTAACTGTTTTAAAGTCGAAATTATTATCGAAAAAAAACATCCACAAATGTTCAAACCTCTGCCTGTAATAGAAGCCGAGATATCAATGGCGTTTCGGATAAAGGCCCGACAAGTAAGTGTTAAAGAAGCTTTTTTAAAACAATTTTACCTAATCCTTGTTTTTTTGAAAATGTTTAAACAACTGAAATGAATCATGATACATTGAAACCTTTACAAGCCA
The DNA here is from genome assembly GCA_900241095.1 of Acartia tonsa. Classification (NCBI taxonomy): domain Eukaryota; kingdom Metazoa; phylum Arthropoda; class Copepoda; order Calanoida; family Acartiidae; genus Acartia; species Acartia tonsa. Next base: position 6,711 of record LS057798.1, read on the forward strand.
ACTGAAGATATCCTTAACACACAATCCTATTGTATTATCCTATTGGTTTATCAGAAATTATTTTTGTCTTTCCGTTAGTCAGTCCATGACTCTATGTATGTAATACATTTATCTTGTTCGTTTTTCTGTCTGTCATGCTATTAAAGATGAATATTAAAAATATAAAAATAATGTAGAAAAATTTCGCGAATTTTTTTCTCCAATAAATGGGGTATTCCTGTCCAGTTTTTTGTTTAGGAATGAATATTTCTTACCCGAGGGAATAAATGATGGACCAATAGGTCATCATTTATTCATTTATTAATTCTATTTCAACAATAAGTTAATTCAATTGACCTATTATGTAACCTATTGTTGTAAAAGTAAATTAGAGTGTTAATTTCATTTTTACTTTCTGTAGCTTTCTGCAAACAGAGCTTTCCATTCTTAAAAATAAGATGAAGTCATTTGTAATCTGTATTAACTTGTTCATAATATATTGAAAAGAAGCGTATTAGGTTAATTAAAAATTTGTTCCTAAAAGTACCTCCATAATAACTTTTTTTGTGTTATTTGGTTATTCTATTTTGTTTTTTTTTCTCAAAAAAAATCAAATAATGTTTAAAACTTAAAATGTGCTACTTTTTAATATGTTGTACCATTTAACAGAGAAGTTTTTTAACTTACTCTTTTTGGTTTTATTTAAATCACTTTTTTTGTCAGCTCTGCCTGAATAAGATTTAAGATTTCAACAAAATTTTTCATTTTTTAGTTAGGAACTGTGTTTGATAACCTACATCATAACCGTACACTTGCGGACTCCTGTGCTCTTGGTAGAGATCCATCAAGTTTAGATCCATCTTTTATATATACAGCAGATGCAAATCCTGTACCAAATTGCATTCGTAAGTACACTTTATAATATTAGGTAGTTAGTTTGGCCAAAATATAGTCAACAGTTTATTTTCATCTGTTTAAAGAAGCCACTATAGTATGTAATAGCGGCTATGCCCCAGGTCACCTCCTCAACTTTCAGTTTTAATTCTAAAAGAAAAAGTTAAAAGTAAATTGTGGAGGATAATTCTTTTATAGAGATGATAGTGCTGCCCCTTTCCCTAATAGTTACAAGCCTTTCTAGGATCTGTGAGAAGCTACTCTGTAAAGGAGAACCATATCAGATCAGTGTTTAGCGAGATCCTTTGATACCAACAAACAGAAAGACACACACTTATTATAGACATCTAAAATTGTATAGTTTTTTTTCAGCATGGTGTGAAAGCAAGTTTCTTCCTACACAAGTAAAAAAGTAAGTTTCACCTTTGAATTTTTTATATTAAGGAGGTTAGAATGATTTTTCTTTTTAAAAAATCGAGCAAAACTTCAATGATAATCAAAAGACCTGTATAATTTTTAATATACATGCCAAATTAATGTTAAATTTGTAAATTTTGATAATAGATCACCTTATTATTCTTTTTAAAAGTTCTACATATTTTTTATAAATAATACAATTATACTAAAGATAATAAAAAGTTAAAAATGTAAATATGGAAAGATAGAAAGATAGTAAAAGAAGGAGAGATAAACATTTTTTGAAATAAATAAGAGAGAGAGAGAGAGAGAGAAAAGTGGTAGAAAAGGAAGAGATTATGACAGAAAATGAAAAAACAAAACAAGAGAAACAAGGATGGCAACATCCATATCAAACCCAAAATCAGAAGGAAGGACAAAGTATCAATAACGCTTGTAGAGTGCAAAATATTAATTTGTAAGTTGTAACAAAACTAAAATAAGTTTGTTGCAAAATTGCGTCAATACAGGATACAGTAAAAGGAAATATACTTTCATATTTAGGAATTATTGATAGAGATGCCTTGCTTATAACATTGTACCTTATTGTCTTAGGAAACAATTTAAACATCCGAAAAAAGTAGTCAATGAGCAGTCTGGCTGCCAATCTTTTGTAGTCTATGAGCAAATCTTAGCTAACATACTCTGAAGGGCTGACCCTTGTTATAGAGTAGCTTACATTATAGATTACCATGCAGAATTTAACAGCTTATAACAATAACGAAATTAATTCGAATAAAATCACGAAACCTATACGTGTTTTTCAGCTTTAGTTTGGGGGCAACATATTGTAAAATTGACGACCTCTCCACTGAACCTAGTAATAGTGTCTAACTTTTTATCTTTGTGACGTAACAAAAATCGAAAGATGAGAGGGGAGGTGGGAAAAAAAACCCTAAAAAAGAGATGGATTTTTGTTACATCACAAAGATAAAAAGTTAGACACTATTACAAGGTTCTCTCCATTTGCTCCAAAATATTATTTTAGATTTATCTCGCTTGTTGGTTATACCTTATTCCTGAGAATGTTAATTAGTTGTGTGGGTTGGATGTGTAATTAGTGTTTAAAGTTATTGTAATTATTCTTGTCTCTAGTGCAAAGTATGTATATGAAAAAACAAATGACAATGGAATTGGACAAGTAGCTACACTAAGGTGCAATCCTGGTTTTGCCTTTCCAGGTAATCTTCAATCTTAAATTAAATAAACAGGACATGAATCATTGTATCTAACCAGCAACCATGGCTCAAGACCATGGCAACCATCGTCTTTGAGGTGTTAGGTTCGAATTACAGCGCAACTACGCGTCATATTAATATTGTTTCCCTTAAAATCATAAGACACGTTAATCTGAATTACTTCAGCTGCGGAGGGAAATGTACAAATAAGCACAACAGAGCACACAACTACAACAACAACTACTACAACAACAACACCAAGAGCAAGTGGAAGAAGGAAAAAACGTCAAAGTGCAAACGCAAATTCGAATGCAGGTGGAAATAAACTTAAGGAAACAGACACTGTTACTGTTGAAGAAACAGTAAATGAGGTTGTGAAAGCTGCCACAGAGGCTGCCACAGAGGCTGCCACAGAAGCAGCTACTGAGGCAGCTAAAACAGAAAGTCGAGGTAAAAAATATGCTGAAGCTCAGCTTATTTGTAAAAAAAAACATGAACGACTACATCCATAAGGGCGAAGCTCTGAAATGGTAGGACAAATGAACAGTAACAATTGTAGAGTGTCAGAACTGAATAAGCAAAATTTAAATGTATAAAATGTAAACAAAATTGTAAGTAAATTTGTTGCAAACCTACCTTAATACATGATACTGTTTAAGGACATAATTACATTTCTAGGAGTTGATTATAGAGATGCATTGCTTACCTTGTAGAATTAGGAATTTTTAAAAATCAGATAAACAGGATAATTGCATCATATGAATTTTTTTTTATAGAAAGGTTAAAAATGGAGGTACAGACATTCTGGTAACGATTATTGAGTTTCTACGCATTCTACATTGTATAGAAAGTTTGAAATCAAAAGGACAATTTATCTAAATTAGTGAAAAGAGCTAACTGTTATGGATGGATTGACTGACCTAAAATATAGCAAAGCTTCGTTTTTAAAAATAGATATCCAAGATTATACTATGAATACATTTGTAAATTTAAATGAGATCAAACAAATAATGAAGATATGGTTATGCAAATTATCATTTTAAAAAATATATTTTTATTGATATTATAAAAACTGCATACTTCAAACATTTTAAAACAACACATTGACACAAAATACACTGCATGGTTATTCTTTTTAGAAACTAAAGTATAAAATCGCATATCTAAATGACAACACTTTACATTGCAATGTAAATAATTTCAAAAAAATATTATTATTTTTTACATCTCTATGGAAAACAAAAAAATGAGATTGCAAAGTAGTCAAAGGAAACTGATTTTTGTGAAGAATTCACTAATCTATAGTACAAAGTAGAATGATGTCTGTCCGTCCGTCTGTCTGTCTGTCTGTCTGTCCGTCTGTCTGTCCGTCCCTTAAGATC
>LS057799.1:0-10598 GCA_900241095.1 Acartia tonsa
ATAGATGGATAGATAGATGGATAGATAGATGAATAGATAGACGGATGGATAGAGAGATTAATAGATAGATGGATAGGGTAAAGGGGGGCTATTTTCGTGGGGTGTTATTCCGGTAATTTTCTATCTACCTTCATTAAATGACCCTTATCTCCATGTTCCTTTCAAATGACAGAAAAAAAACATAAATGTAAATTTGTTCGTTGTTAAGTTGCCTACAAAAAAGTATAAAATGAAATGAATTTTAAGGGTACTAAATAATTAAATCCCCTTTTTGCTTGATTTGCCCCAATGTGCATTGGACCAAAACCTAAAAAGTCTCATGTGTAACGTCATAAAATTACGTCTAGAAGGGAAGGATGAGATGAGAAGTGGGAAAGGAAATCCCTAAAAAAGAGATGGATTATAGACGTATTTTTATGACGTCACTCATTGCACTTTCCGCTATAACACTTTCCCATTATGACTTCAATCTTATGTTGATATAATGACATCAAAAAGTTTGACAAATTAGTTTGCTATATTTTTATTTTCCTAGGATAAATGTGACGGTGCTTTGTCTGGCCCCATGTCCAAAACAGTAATCATATCCGTCCCAAATTCCCTGAAAAATAGAAAAAAAAGTTTAACAAAAATTATAAGTTTAATTGAACGGTAATCCTATTATAAAAATAGAAAGTTTTTTTTTGTCTGAAGCTTATAATTTCAATAGCTACTAAACTGATTAAGGAAAACTTCACATAAATCTTGGGATGGTTTTAGGCTGTTTTTGTTTCTTACTTTTTCTTACTAGAGTCCCTTACAACTATCATTTTAAATCAAAGGAATCAAATGCTATGTTAAAGTCAAATTGTCATATTTTTAAAATCTGTTCTTTTCAGATGTAAAGTAATATACTTTATAAAACATACTTTACATAAATGATGCAGCTACTCTTAAGCTCATATGTTATGAATAATGCAAACAATACATTTTACCTTCCAGTAGTGAATATCACCTATACCCCAAATCAAGCTAAACACGCTGAAAATAAAAGAAAATTTTAAATATTGTAACGCACTAGTCACCAAGATGGGATATTTTATCTGATGATAAACATTTTGGCCTCCAAATTTTCTGTCAGCCAAAGATTGTTAAGTCTAAATATATTGTTTGCTGTCTAAATTATTATGCTTTAATTGTTTGTGGCAAAACAGTTTACTTTAGAAGAAATATCCCTTTCTAAATGGTAAACAATTAAAACTATTATTTAATTTGATTGGAGTAAAACACTAGAGGGGGAAGGGGTTAAATAACTGTATGTCCCATCCCAAGGACCTTGTGCCTTGTGAAGATCAACCAATAGTGTCTGGAATATTAACACAGCCGGCTAAGTCGCTATAACAGAGCGGAAATCAATTTGCTAGCAGACAAAAAAGGTTCTTAACAGGGGGATCCAGGTAGTTATACATATTAAATAATTCACAAAACAACAACCAACAAAACTACATTTCAATATTTTAATTTGTACCTCAGTTTACAAAATCCTTTTTGGGTTGGGCAGGTGACTGCTTCATGTTTATATTAAACTTGGTTGGGCAGGCGAGAGAGTGGTTGATTGTTATATTTTACTAACCATGCTGCAATTTTATGTGAGACAGACCCAATCTCTCCAACATTCTCTCTTATTTGGCTATGAAATCCATCTTAAATAAAACAAAAAAATCCGTCAGATTTGAAAATTATATATACCTTGAAAAGCTTTTTATAGTGCCTTTAAAAAAATAACGTCATACTGGCCTACCATTGGTCAATTTAAATTTCTACTGGTAATTTAGTCTGTGTGTTGAACTATCACTGGTCATTTGTATTATATGACGTCATACTTTTATAGCACTATAAACTTATAAAGAGCTTCAAAACTTGATTCTAACTTCTAATATCTAATGCCCAGTTTTTGTGCCTTTATATATAGGCCTTTTAAAAAACTTTTTGCACCTTCAAATAATTTTTTAAGATGTAAACAAATTTACTGTACATAGGAAAATTAATATGGAAAAATGATTATCTAATAAAATTCCAAAATTGTTAGTTTTTTTGTGCTGATAAACATTTTATTTATACTATGATTTTTTTGTGGAATAATACCTATATGATTTCAGTTTTCAATATTTGAATATTTTTACAGAAAGCAAAAGTTTCCACTGTTCAATCTTACTAAGGACTATTAAGATGTGAAGCTATATTTTAAATCGGTCGTTCGGATTCTCTAATTTAACCGCATTTTTCTTTTAAAACAGTTAAGAAAACTATGTATTACCTATGAAAAATGTGACGAGAAATCCAAACAAAAGACAGGAGCAGTGATAAATGCTCATATCATCCATACTCTCACCTATGTAAAGACTAGATCGACCTAAGATACTGAAAGAGTTTCTTTCCAAGCCCAAGTAATCAGTTTTTAAATATCTTTCTATTTCATGACTTGTAAAGAAACTGTTTCAGTATCATAGGTCGATAAAGATATTTTTTTAAAGCATTTTTGACAGGGTTATGAGAAAATACAAGAACGAACATACAAAAAATAAACGGGCTTTGTGTTTATAAATAGAAAAGTTAAAGAAAAATACTCCAAAAAGTGCTTTTAATCCTTAGTGTTTAGGTAAAGCCTTCCATTAATAGAAAAACTCTTAAATATGGACAACTTGCTAAAATAACAGTGTAATTAACAGATAAATTGACAACCTTAGTTCTAATTGTAGAATGAATACCGATAGGAATCTTAAAATGAAAAGTCAATTTTCATAGCAAAGAAAACAACAAATTTTCTTATACATAGACAAACACACAAAGGGGGAGGTAGGATGTGCTCAAATTCCGTAAAAGTGTGAGTTTTAAGGCTTAAAAACAGTAGTAGAACAATAATATTTTCTAAATATGTATATTCCATATTGAAAAGAACTATAGACAAAAAGAATTTTCTTAAAGTTAACATAAATTTCATCGTTCTACTACTGTTGTTAAGCCTTAAAACCCACACCTCTACGAAATTTAGCACAACCTACCTCCCCCTTAGCTAATTGGAATTTATAATCTTTACCAGAAAAATAAGCCATTGAAAAAAAAGAATGAATAAAAAAATATTGATTAATAAAAAAATAAAAAAGGTGAAATAACTTATAGTTATAGTAAGTAGCGCAGATACTTTACAACTAGTTTACCTGCAAGCAAGCTAGACCAATCCCAAACACAACGCCAGAAAGCGACCACTGAAGGTCCTAGGTATCAAAGAAATATTGAAAAATGTCTTTGTGTTATGATGAAATTTAACATTATTTTTTTTATAATAATGGATTTATTATTACTTGGATCTTACACCAGATTTTTTATGTTCTCGAATAAAGTGAACCTTCCAGCGGACTAAAATAATGATCTCCCTCCTTTCACACCATCCCTTTCCCTCCTAATCAATTGACGGCCAGACCAATAAATGAAAGGGAAAACAGCAAGCTAAACTGACTACAATTTTTGTTCTCCTGTCATAATGTCCACGTATATTCAACATCCATTTTTATAATTCTTGAGTTTTTTATGATAGGGAGGGGGGTGCATGATGAATTTTTTTTTAAAAAGTTGAAGAGAAATGAATAAGAGACGGGTAAAATCAAAGATAAAACATATATAAGATGTCGGAGCATTACAGACTGTCAGACAAGATTAACTTAGAAAATAGTTTTAGAAGCTTTTTATAGTGCCTATAAAAAATAACCTCAATCTGTCATGCCATTGAATTTAGTCTGTGTATTGAACTATCATTGGTCAATTGTATTGTATGACGTCATTTTTTACAGTCACTATAAATAGCTTAATTAAAAATTTTTATTACCTACAATCGTAAAACAAATAGGAACATCCAGAAGTAGGAGACAAAAGAAAGGTTTCCAACTAGGTCTAAAATAATACATTACAGTTATCCAGTGCTCGGCAGACGACACTCCACCGCCTTTAAGCCTCAGGGGAAATTAATCTTGAACAATTTTAAAATTAGCTGGAAGTCTAAACCTTATATAAACCCAAATATGATAATCCCCCTTTTATAATTCTTTTTTAAAATCATCCAAACAGGTTTAAATATGAGACTTCGGTGCGGCTGCCAAGCCTTGCAATTATCTGTGATCCTAAATACTACTGTACCAGGATGTATGTATGTAAGTCAACTAAGATCTTGTAAACGGCTGGACTGATCATTACAAAATCTTAGGAATATTTTTATTGGTCAGGGGATGAATTTTAACATTGGGCGAGGAGATGTAACAACGTTCTTTATTTTCCCCCAAAAAATATTTTTTCTTAGGTTTAACTCCTAAAGGCTAGAGGCACAGCAACTGATTGATTTTATGGTGATTTTAGGATGTTTTAGGTTTATATAACATTTACAAAAATTAAAATGCCTTTAAATCTAGAAGTGGAGCCTAAAGTATTAATTTAAAATTAGGAAGAATAAATGTGTTATATATCTATCTATATTATAAGATTTACATTTTTCTTTTTCACCCCATGACTAATATATGTGTATATACGTGAATATGAACTTAAATATGCATCATTAAAAAAACTCGTATTTTCTCGTTTAAATTAAGTAACAATGATTATCATATTCATATGAGACGAAGCAATAGCATTTTAGCAACTAAATTATTGCTGTTAATTGTTCAATTAATTTTTATTGTATTTCAAAATTGTCAAAGTTTGACAATAAAAAGACACTTTTTTCTTTAAACTTTTTGGTCAGTAAAATGATCGATAAAATGTTTCCAGGGGAAATTAACATTCGCATGTCTAAAGATCAAAAATAGATTTAAAAGAAACTGAAAGTTGGGGTGTTTTTCAGTGTGCCAAACCCTTCCTTTAAAAAATAGGGGGGAGGAGTTTCAGTGCTCCATAAGCCACATTAAAGGAAATTGTCAAACATTAATTTTGACAGACGTAAGAAAAGATGCTGATTACAGATAAGCAGCGCTTCTAAATATTATAGGGGAGATGTTAAATTATAGCTTGAAAGGTCACTTATATCGCCAGTACGTCACCCAATCACAACCACCCCTATTGCAAAATTTATATAATAATTTAGACCATACATTCTGGCATAAAAATCTACTGAACCAATCCGAGATTCTAAAAATATGCATCTATAATACTACATAATAAAAAACAACAAAGGTGAGAATTTTTCTTAGCTGTTATAAAATATAGGTACGTTATATATATACTAGCGGATTCGCCCCTAGCCTCTAGGGGCTTTGCCCCAAGAGGTTTTATCAAACTAATTTTTCGTGTTTTAGATCTTTTAAAAAATTTAAAAACAATTTTTTTTTTGGGGGGGGATTTTTCATTTTTGGGGGGTTAGGGGTGTCCCAAGAAAATAGTTATAAACCTTCCCGGGACCTATGAGAAGCTACCCTGTAAATGAGAACCCGATCGGTTCAGCGGTTAGCGAGATCCTTCGCTACAAACAAACAGACAGACAGACAGACAGATAGACAGACAGACAAACAAACATCGTTCTACTTTGTATTATAGATAAAATCTATTGTCCAAGCGTCTAATATATTACTTAAGCAGTCAGATAACTTTTGAACGGGTTTATATCCATTTTTTTTTATATAGATATTTTCAATTAAGGAGGTGGGGGCATGCAGTTGCAAATCATTGGAGTTAAAACAAATTTTTCCAAAAACATTGTATTGAAAGATGAGTTTTATTTGTTTAAATTATTTTCTATGTGTTGTTTGGTTGGGAAGATGAAAATTTTCCCTCCTGTTAAACTCAAGTGCTTCTATAGTCCTTATAATAAAGTAACAGGATGTTTGTTTGTCTGTCTGTCTGTACCGAAGGATCTCGCCTTCTTAATGACAATTAAACAAAGACAACCAACATTATTAGATTTGTATCCTGGCGTATTGTCGACAAAAACTATGAATTTGTATTAAGATTTTTTAATATGACTTCGAATCCGATTGAAATCGGTTTTGGGTCATACTGAGAAATCCTGTATCGTATCTTGTTATAGAAAACTTTCCTTTCAAATTAAAAAAAGGCATAGGATTGATTTAAGATCCCTGTTGATATTAGATTTTCTTTTTTAAGAGAGGAGACATACCCTCACCTCCCAACCTTCTTGTACTCTTCATTCAAATATACACTCAGGGATCTTAAGAGATAAAGGATAAATTTGGTGTACATCCCAAATGATGATAAACAAAATTACTTCTTCTGTAATTATAAATCTAATATTTTGGATACTTCTATTTAGGAATCAACCAATTACTATCCATTATGATTACCCAAACGCCAACGCATAAGAGAATGTGGTTCTAGAAGTATGGGTACCAGTGAAATTTACTGTTCAATATCCCCTCCCTTTCTGAATTTACTTTAAACACCACCAGGGAGAAAATAATAACAGAAAAATTCATCTTCCCTTATAAAATTCAATTAGAGCTCTGCAGTATTTGACTTAATTTCAAATATAAATTAACTCTTTCTTAATTTGGTAAAAGATTTGTCTAACAATCATTGTTTTATCCCCACAAAATGTTAAAATTACATAACTAAATAAATCTGAATTACAGTTAATATAAGCTAACAAATTTTTTGTCCGATTATTACACTATTTTATTCAATACTTGTATCTTAGAAAAAATAATTGTAAGAACGCAGTAACTACTAGAACTAGTCTATAAAGTTTTAGCTTATTTTTAGTAGCAAAGGTACTTTATTATTCGAAATGTTCGTCTGTCTGTAAGAAACCTGAAGGGGTAAACGTGAATTTCTCGGATGCTATGCAAAATAAGCAGCTGGAATATTTTGTGAAAATTCCCTATACCAATGAGCATCGAGTACGTATAATTAGCTTGGTCGGAAAATAGAATAACTCACTTTTTTCGTATCCATCCACAACTTTTGTGTGTTTCATTAATCATGGATGTTGATATCCTTGTTTATTAATAATGAACTAAAAACATTTTTAAATTTCTGTCACTTTTTTTTCTCCCTGGTAATTCTCATTGCATAGTAATTGCAGTAAAAGAAACATTTTTATTAAAAATGTAGGCGTTATCCTCTTAGAAATTTTTTTTTTATTTTTTTTCAATTTTGTAGGCAGGCAAGGGGGCTGAGCGCTGCGGCTAGGCAGGCTAGGGTTCATAGGCGGCCAGAGTTCATTGTTCGCTGTCGGGAGGGGGGGGGACTCAAATTTTCAATATTGAAAAAAAAATTCTAAGAGGATAATACCAAAATGTAACTATCTTTAAAAATGTTGCTGATAAAAAGTTATTAATATTATAAGATATTCATACAAATTCCGCGAGTCGGCTTCTTTTTTTTCTGGCCATATTAGTTGAGGCAATCAAGCTAAGTTTGAGAATAGCTAAACTTTTCAAACAAAAATTTTTACCTTCGTATTTCTTCATAGCTATTTGATGTTTGTAGTATGTAATCCTCTATAAGTGCCTCAATAACACCTTTTAGAAAATAAAATCAAAATCTAAGAATGAATTGAAAAGGGTAGCAAGTTTAACCTAACATAATTTGGTTAAAATATAATGGATTAAAAAAGGAGTGACAAAAAGCACAATGAAAAAGGCAAATTTGACCCAATTAAATAAAAGATTCAAATTTTTATTTTGAGAGATAGTCTATATCCATTAAATTCACGCAAACAATTGCAGATTCAGATATAAATAGGTGCTAGAAGAGGATATTTATACAGATGCTTCGCATCTTTATAATACTTTTTTAAAAAATTGTCACATATGTTATATTTATTTATATTCTACATAAAACATTTAAATGTTTGTTTATCTCACTAAAATTTAAGCATAGTACATACTTCAATTAAATTTTAAATTGACAGAATTTTTATTTATATACATATATAAAATATTTGGAGAACCTTTCATATCGAACTGCAGAACTATTACTGTGAGAGCAATGTGAGGGCTCAGAACTCATCATTTTGATAAGTTAACATGACAAGTGGGTAACACAAGTAACTATTACAATATTTATTAATATAAAAACACACAAACACATATCTGTAAGACATGACTGATGGGTGGCTGGGTAGAATTTTTGTTTGTAAAGAGAAGGAAGAATATTATATGTATAATATAGATATGAATAGTTGCAATGCTTATATCACTTACACACAGAGATTATACTTTTTTTTACACACGCTAATAGTGTTATGTGAACCTAAACTTCTATCACTCTGTATTTATCTACAAAGCTCTGGAAAACTGCTATATTTGATGGGCATCTAAAATTTTTTACATGATTTCCCAGAATAATAAATTACAGCTAAATATTTCCATAGCTGAGGGAGGGGACAATGGGCTGTTTATTATACAAATCCCCAATGTTTTATAATAACGTTTTCTTATTCGTTGGCTTAACAACTTTGGAGACTGATAATGAATTTGATTGGTTACCTTATTAAATTGAGTGGTCAAACATTTTAACCACTAATTTTGATCTACAGACGTGGCAATTTTGTGTATCATCATTGGGGAAGTAAAACAATTTATCGGCCAATGCCTTGTCCTAGATCCCCGAAATATTTCAGTTATAACAGTCTATCTATTTATACCGCCATTGGAAAATTTCTTGTGAAGTTTCCTCTAACTGATGAGCGTCTACTAAATTACAAACTATCATTTTCTCTTTCTTTTGATAATTCTAAGAGCATTTTATTTCTAATCTTATCCTAGGATGTAAAATAAATAATGGATGAATAAATTTAAATTAATTATAATCTTTTTATTTTAATTTCAACTGTACGTGTGCTATGACTGTGAACTTTCTTGTTATCACTTAATCGAACACTTTGTTAATATCAAGAATCACTTTTCATGTCTCAAGTTTAAGTACTTATCTAATTTGTCTTAAATTCAAGTTACAAATTTTGTTTTTATATTAACAGTGGCTACGCCCCTATCTTAAATTTATATTCAAAATAGCTGTTTTTGAAGGACGTGGGAGGGGATTTTAAAGACAGTTTTTATAGGAATAGTTTATAAACCCCCTACCCCCTAAAAATTAGCCTTAAAACTGTTTAGTTTTCAAGAACTTACTAGACAAACATCCAACTACTTTAGCTTATTAAATGACAACTTAAATCTAAACTAATATTTTTACATCATGGAAAAATTGACAACATTAATACATGATATAATTTGATATTCATGTACATATAATACATTGATTTGAAGTCATAAATTCATTTTTAATCTAAACAAATATTCTTTATGGAATTTATACTTAGCAATAATAATAAGAGTACATTATTTACTTTAATACTTCAGGGAGGGAGGGGACATTGGGCTGTTTATTACACTAGTCCCTAAAGTCTTATGTTAACGTTTCCTTATTCGTTGGCTTAACAACCTTTGGGGCTTTTATTTAATTTTAATGGATGGTTTATTTAGTTCAATGTCCAAAAGTTTCAACCACCAATTGTAATCTGCAGAAGGGTTATTTTATGTATCATCATTGGGGATGTTCATCAATTTATTGGCAATTGTCTTATCCCTTTAGATCTATGTTTTTACTTACTTACTTCCGCCAGGGATATATGGATACAATTAACAGTAAGTTTTAATACTTTATTTGTTTACTTTAACAAGTGGTTTCGCCCCTAGCATCAAGGCTTAGGAAGGACCTCCTACTTTTTAGATATCATTCTTTAAGCTTTATTATCAAAATTCCGCTAATAAAAGTTCCTTTAAAAAAATTGTCGCACCGTGTAATTTGGAATGAGGAAAGCCCAAACGGTTCAGCGGATACCGAGATCTTAGGCTTCAGATGGACAGATAGACATCGTTCTACTTTGAATGATATAAATGGGATGAGATTACAAATGATTTTCTGTTAAAAATTGCCAATTTCATATTTATTGAAATAACCAGATAAATCTGGCGTTTGATCTGCAAAATTATATTAATATTTGATTGTCCTATCCCTGTAAGTTGCGTGCACTATGGGAGGATGTTTGGACAATTACTCTTGCTATCTGTACTAGCACCTGTAATTAAATTAAAACGTAATTAAAATTTATCATTTTCAAAGGCGAAGCTTTTCTATAATTAGGTTAGGTCCGTGCGTCCGTCCGTCCATACGTAACGGATAGCTTTTTTCGTTAATTTAGGCATGTTAGAATTGTCCCATCAATTTCAAACTTTGCATGATGATTTATGTAGTAGTTGGGTACGATCTAGAAAGCGTAGCAACTTTATAATTGTTACCAGAAAGTCCGTACGTCCATTTTAAACATGTTGATTTTTTAACTTTTTAACAACAATTTTTCATGTGATATAATCATCCGATTTATCTGATTTTTGGAGTACTGATTCATAATACAATAAGGTACAATATTATAAGTAAAGCATCTCTATAATCAAGTCCTAAAAATGTCAGTAAGTCCTTAAACAGAATTCTGTATTTAAGAAGTTTTGCAACAAAGAAGGCGTATCAACTTTTTCACTTTTTATTTAAGATAGCTAGCTGGTTCTTTTAGTAAGTAGTAGATGTAAAATTTTTCATAGAATTCAGATATGCAATCG
>LS057800.1:0-10597 GCA_900241095.1 Acartia tonsa
AAACTGGTTTTAATCTTATGATTGTACATTTCTATATTCGTAGAAAGCTGGATATAATACGATGCTAGACATAGTTTTTTTGTATGGATGAGAACCGGTTCCTATCCACCGGATTCGAATGAATACGAGAAACCTATTTTCTTCTCCCTCAGTTTTATATTTATTTGTAGTTTTATATCAGCATAAGAAAATAGCCATTACGTCATTATCGAAATATATTGAATTCTAAAATTAATCCGTAATGATGGACTTAATATCGACGTAAATATCAGACAAACTTACTCATAAAAAAGGATTGATTTATTTTATCATCAATTGCTACTTTTTCAAACGTTGACTTATAACTTTGTTTCTTAAAATGAAAAGGGGGTTTGGGTTCCATAAACAAGATGAGAGATTTAGCAATTTCTTAATTTTTATCCTCGTTTTAACTGTTTAAAAAAGATCTAGATATCATGATTAAAGGGCTAATAAAGTTACCACCAGGAATTTAAGTGGAATAACAATGCTTACGTTTCAAAAGTCTTAAACAAAGACATGCATTATTCACAAAGCTTACAGCCCAATCGACGGACAGAGAATGTTATAGAGCAAATGCTTAAATAAATCTAAAGTATAAAAGAAGTATCTTTAAATTGTCTGACAAAATTGGCTATTCTTTTCAGGAAGGCTTTGTATTGATCTTTGGGTGGGTTTAAGATATTATCAGGGATAGGATTTTGGGAAAGGCAAAGTCATAAGGGGCCCCTTATAAAAGTATAAAGTGTAAAGGATATCTTAAAAGATTTTTATTTTTGTTTCAATCATCTCTTATTCCTGTGCTATGCACATGAAGGCGGCGTCCTAGTTGTGCAAAGGAGTAATTGGTTAATTACATCAAACTTTACAGAACAGTGGGGAGTTTGAATATACTACTTTCTACTTATGGAGTAATTGGTTAATTATATCAAACTTTACAGTGTGCAGTGGGGAGTTTGAATACACTATAGTCTACTTAAGGAGTAATTGGTTAATTACATCAAACTTTACAGTGTAGTGGGGAGTTTGAATACACTATCGTCTACTTAAGGAGTAATTGGGTAATTACATCAAACTTTACAGTGAGGGAGTTTCAATACACTATAGTCTACTTAAGGAGTAATTGGTTAATTAAATCTAACTTTATAATGCAGTGGGGAGTTTGAATACTACTAAGGCTGCTTAAGCAATAGGTTTATTCATTTGAAACTTGTTTTGATACTTTTATACTGTATCACTAGCATCTATGGGCTCTATATTTGAATTGACATGAAAGGGCAGAAAAAAGCCTAAAACCATCCCAAGACTTTTTTATTTAAAAATAGCCTAAAACCATCCCGGAGCATATAAGAAGATTCACTAAAAAGAGGACCGTATCGTTCAGCCGTTAGCGAGATCCTTCGCTACTGACAAAAAAAAGCTTACTACTTTATATAATAGGATAAGATCATTGATTATCCTCTAAAGTAAAGAATAATACACTCATATTCTTAACTCTTTCTGATATGATAATGCATTCAATATAATCTTCAATCATTTATCAAACATCAAGCACTCATTAACTATTGGCAATTAAATTAAGCAAAATGATTGCACACGTACATCAGTATATTACAAATTTGTTAATTTGTGTGAATATACTGTAAATTCAGAGAGAAGCGATTATAATTAAATTAATTCATTGTTCTGTTTATTACACTTGTCTTGAAGACACTAACGTTTTCTTATTCTTTGGCTTAACAAGTTTGGGAAATTGTATAGATTTTGATTGGTTGGATTATTAAGTTGAGTGTCCATAGGTTTCAACCACTAATTTTAATCTACAGAAGGTGTATTTGGTGTATAACCATTGCGTATTGTACATCAATTTATAGACCATAAATTTCTTTGAGTCTGTCCTTTCAAGAGGCAAATTAACGTTTTACTTTTCTAGATAAAGTTAAACATTTCCAGTATGGCTTTGAAACCGATTAATATCCGCCGGATTAAAAGCGGCTCTCAGCCATATTAATAATAATGTATAGCATCGAATTACAAACAATTTTCCGCGAATATTAAAATTTATACCAATTTATATAAATTTGTTAGCCCTGGCCTTTTTTAAATCTTCTCATCTTTCATTTTAATATCCGCGGAAAACTGTCTATAATACGAAGCGAAAAATAATCAAATTGAACCTTGCTGTCTGCATCCATAGGGTTACCCAGATCACACTTGAGCATATAATCATTATTCATAGTGGGCGGGGAGCACAGGACAGGCACACTCGAACTCGTCACCTCACCACCTATAACCTCTGTCTTGACATAGTTGACCGACTCGGGTATAGCCAGGTAAAAGGTGGCCTCGTACGCGTCCTCTCCCGCGTTGTGGATCTCCAGGTTGAGTTCCAGTCTCTCCTCACTGCCAACAGAATATTCTTCCAGGTTGCTAAAATAGATAGAAATTAAAAGCTACATCCAAAGAAGGGAGGGGTCATTGGACTGTAAATTAAACTGGTATCCAAAGTTTCATAAACCAGTAGTCATTGGTTGGCAACTTTGAGTACTTTATACTTTTTTTACTAGCAGTGTTCAAACTTTTCAACCACTAATTGCAATCTACAGATAAGTTTATTTTTTACATCACAGTGGGCTGTCTATTACACTAGTCCACAACGTTTTATAATAACGCTTTCTTATTAGTTTGCTTAACAACTTTGGAAACTTAAATTAAATCGTCAAAACTTTGAAACCAATAATTTTAATCTACAGAAGTGGTAATTTTGTGTATTATCATGTATGCATGCACCTCAATTTATAGACCATTGTCTTATCCCTTTAGATCCCTGCCTGTTTGCACTTTGTCCATAAGTAGCGCAGCAATGAAAAATATTTTCAAAATGAAACTTACCATTTATAAGAAATTCTCAGATCTGGAACACAGATATTATCCTCTCCACAATCTTTCTGGATATTCAGAGAATGCCGGGTCACGAGCTCGATATCATCAGACCTACCGGTCACCGACCTGTACTCCATAGCTGTGGCGGACAGTCCGAGCACTGGGGTCAGGTCACCGCGGCTGGGTGGCAGCTTCACGGTCAGCTTCGCCTCGATTGGGGTCAACTTGTCTCGGATGTTTGGCTAGAATATAAAGAAGTATAAATATTTTGAATCATGAATAGTGGTTTATCTTATCGTATTATAGACAGCTTTCCACGGATATTAAAAGGAGAAATACTACGATTAAAACTAGTTTTGTAAACCCCGTAGGACCGTTGACACGGGATAAAAGAATGGTATGTAAATTATGATTTTCTAAAATTTAATCTTCGTGGTAAAATGTCTGTAATACAATGATATATATGATAAAACAAGAAGAGTCTGATAAAAGTTGGCTAAAGCACAAAAAAAATACTTACAATTAAATAAACATTGAATGTTTTACAGCTCTGAACTTCTTTAGTCAAGAGAAGATCCTCCTCCAACATATAATTCTCTTCATCCATGAATATGAGTCTAGAGCTCAGCTGTTTCTTCGTATCCAGCTCAACTCTGGTGGATATTCCTGTAATTAACAAATCATAATGCATACCCTTTTATTTGTCATAAACTCTAGTTTTTGGATATATAAGATCCTTTTCTGTGCTATGTATAGTTTTGTAGCTACAATGTAAAGTGTTCCAACTGACTTTAAACTTTTTTTATCTTTCTCACTTTTTTCTACGTAGCTACTCAACTACAAATAGCAAAAATATGAAACATACATTGATATTGATCAGTAATTTCTGTCAAAGGTAAGTGGGTTAAATTAAGTAATACTTTGTTTGTTTCAATAAAAAACTGTTTTAACTGTAATAATAGGAATAACATATCTATATAATCCATCTGACCCCATTCAGATGAAATTTGTCAACGATATAATTTTTAAAAAGCTAACTTTATCCTAACAAATTAAACTATTCATAGCTAACTTTTTTGATGTTTTTTACACAGTATACAAGAGAAGAAATTTTTATACGAAATAATTTACTCGGAAAAAGCTTTATCCTAAGAAATGAGACAATTTATAGCTGACTCATAATGCGAAAGAAATGAAAAAAATACCAAAAACTGTAAAATGTTTGAACCAATGACATATCTGGAATATATCTTTATTATTTTCACATTGGCTGATTTAGAGAATACGTCTGTTGATTATCTCTATCCTTGTAATTAACAAATTAAAATGAGCTGCCCTCCTCATGCTGATTTGCATTGGAAAATGGATATATCAATTTTTAGTAATGGATCTAAAAATCATGGATAAAGACTTATAACTATAGCATAACCCAAGGCTCGGCTCGTGGTCTTAATAAATGGAAACAGCACAATAGAGTACATAATTGTAAATAAGATTTCCTTACTGGTACAGAGTAAAAATATTATTTCCAGTATGGCTTTGAGACTGATTTATATCAGCTGGACTAGAACCAGTTTTCAGTCATACTGAAAATCATGTAAAGCATTGTATTACGGACAGCTTTTCACGAATATTAGAATAAAAATAAAATTAATACCAGTTTTGTTAGCCTGGGCCCCTCCTCGGTGCTGACAAAACTAGTTTTAATCTTATAAATTTTCATCTAAAATCCGCGAAAAGCTGTCTAAAATACGATACGATAAATAACTACCATTGAATAATGCAAAAAGATTAAAAGAGATTTGCAACCATTTCTCCTTTATAAGATAGATCCAATATTAAATTGGTTGGCCGTATGTTGTTAACTAAAAGTATAGTGTAAGCATGAAAAGGTAAAAATTAAAATCAGTTCACTTCAAAATTCACCTAAATTTCCTAACAACTTAAAGTGGACCACTAAAACAGAAGCCTTTATAGTGCCTATAAAAAATGACGTCATACAATACAAATGACCAATGATAGGCCAAAACACAGACTAAATTACTAATGCCAGGCCAGTATCAATTCATTTTTTATAGGCATTATAAAAAAAAAACTTCATAAAACACTGTTCAAAAAACGTATTTTAATGCTTATTTTATAGAGATTAGTTTTGTAAGGCTCGAAAAGCTTCAAATTGCTATAGCCTTGTATAATTATAGCTTTTTCAAAAGTAAGAAAATAGGGAGAGGTGGGTTTCATGGCCCCATATTGAGTTTGAGGTATGATACCGAATATTGTATCAAGGCTAAACTAATCTTCACCACCATTTTTTAATTCAATATCCCAATTAAGAAATTAAATTTTTACATTTACTGTGGCAATATTAAAATCAGGGAGGTGATAATTTTTTTGCCTCCAACTTTTCTGTCAATTAAAAATAACATTTCTGGTATGGCTTCGAAGCCCAATAATATCTACTGGATTAGAACCGGTTCTAAACCTTACTGAAAAAATCTCTTATCGTTTCGTATTATATCCAGTTTTCTACGCAATATAAAAATGTGCAATCATATACATGATATTAAAACTAGTTTTGTTAGCCTGTGTCTTCGGCAACATTTTCAAATCAGCGAAAAGCTGTTTATAATATTTAACTTTTAAAATTTACTTACTTAATCTTGAATCAACCCCTAGTCCAGAATATCTGGTGCAGACCCTGAGCTGTGTACAGGCCACGAGGTCGCCAGTTCGAGTCTCACAACTCAGGTCCTCCATATCGATGTTGCCAGCCTCGCCCAGGAAGGTCACTTCCGCCTCCAGGTTCACTACTGGCCGGGCTCTGAACAAATTTTTACAATTAATTTTTCAGTATTTACATCCACGGCATGGCTTAGAACCTGTTTTCAGGCATATTGAAAATCATGTATAGTATCAAATTACAGACAATTTTCCACGAATATTTAAAAGAAAATAAAGAAAATTTAAGTGTAGCACTGTAATAGAGCTTTTGGGGGCAATCATCAATATTTTATAGGTATGCCTATCTTAAAGAAGCTAGGTTAACCTTCTTGTGAGGTGTAAAAATTTACAGGGAGGGAGGTTGCATTGTACCGTATATTATTCTGTTACGCAAAATTATAGAAACGCTTTATTTTATTTGTTGACTTTTTGTTAGCCTTATACAATTTTAAACAGGAATTTTAATCTACAAAAGTGGTAATTTTATTAAAAAGTCACTGGGGATGTAGACCAACTTATCGTTCATTGTCTTATCCCTGAAAAAATTAAAAGTATAAATGTTAAATTGCTTTGCTGGACCCCAATGTTTGAATGTTTTTAAATCAAGTGTCAAAACAGATCATTTATCTTTAATATGATAAGTTCAGATAGGTCAAACATTAACAGGGGAAATTTAAACACATTAACTCTTTTTTTTAAAAGAATATATTTTCCAGTATGGCTTCGAAACCGATTTACATTCGGTGGGTAAGAACCTGATCTCAGCCTCACTGAAATATCATGTATCGTATTGAATTATATCCAGTTTTCTACGAACATAAAATGTAAAAACATAATTTTATAACCAGATTTGTTAGCCCGTGTCTTCTGCATCTAGGGGCTAACAAAACAGGGTTTTAATCTTATAATAGTACATTTTTATATCTGCGGAAAGCTGATATAAAACGATGCATAAATAACGATTTTCCTTCTTTTCCTACAGAATTAAACCGGTTATGAATTTCAAAAGAGTTATTTTACTGTAGCTTATCAGGGGCACTGGGATGGTTCATAACTAATTTTGGGAACGGTATCACCATCCTCACTCCTAAGAGAAATCGCCATTTGAAAAAAAAAACCTAAAAAAATGTAATGTATTATTATTATATAGTATTTATTATATTTTTCATTACCTAGGCATATTTCTTTGATTATTTGATGGATTTTAATTTTTCACTTTAAAAAATCTTATGACTTATACAAAAAAGGTATAAAAATTTCTTCTTTTAAATCGTATTGCCTCAAAAAATTTTGAGTAGCTAGAAATTGTATAAGGAATGTATGAATTCAGGGAGGGAGGGACATTGGGATGTTTATTACACTAGTCCCCAAAGTTGTAAAATAACGTCACCAACTATGGGGACTTTTAATGAATTTTGATTGGTTTGTTCATAAAGTTGAGTGTACAAACGTTTCAATCGCTAATCTTAAAATACATAAACGGGGTTATCATCATTGGGGATGTATATTAATTTATTGGCCATTGTCTTATCCCTTTAGATCCCTGCAGGTATGAATGTGATGCGTAAAGTCATGTAAGTATTACCAGGAATGTCTATTAAATGTTCGTACGTTCAAACATTCAAAATTTTTAAGTTTTCATTTTCACAGTTTTTGAAGGTTCTACAGGGAGCTAAAAGGGTAAGACAATGGCCGATAAATTTATGTACATCCCCAATGATAGTAAACAAAACTACCCCTTCTGTAGATTACAATTAGTGGTTAAACGCTCAATTTAATGAACCAACCAATCAAAATTTAACAAAGGTCCCCAAAGTTGTTGAGCCAATGAATAAGATAATGCTATGACAAAACTTTGGGGACTACTGTCATAAACAGCCTATTTTTTCACTGTTTCGTATAAACCCCCGTGTGTAATATACGTCAAATGATCCGTATAGATATTCATATCAAAATAAGATCATCATGCACGCATTCAATACAGGGATCTAAAGGGATAAGACAATAGCTGATAAATTTATGTACATTCCCAATAATACACAAAGTTCCCTCTTCTATAGATTACAATTATTGGTTTAAAAATTTTGACACTCAATCAATAAAATTTCAATAAGTTCCAAATGTTGTTAAGTCAAAGAATAAGAGAACTTTGGAGACTAGTGTATAAACAGCTCATTGCCCCCTTCCTTCCTTGGTTCAATGTCAACTTTTACATTTAAGAAGTAGATCAATTTTGTCTTTATTAAAAAGATAACCTTTAGCAATACAAAAACGTAATTTCGGCTGGGTTTGGTCAAGTAAAGGTGTCTTGAGCCCTGTAAGGCTATTATTTTTTTAAAGACTGAAAATCTTGGGGAAAGTTGTAGTTAATTTTACAGGACCTACACAAACATCAAATTACTTAATCATACATATAAATGAGTTAAACTTAGCTATCTAAAATTCCAAAACTATCTGATAATAATCATGGATCTAAAGGGACAAGACAATGGTTTGATAAATGAATGAAAGTAATTATTACAAAACTTTGGGGACTAGTGTAATTAACAGTCCGATGTCCCAACCCTCATAATAATGATCATACCTGAGAAAAATTCCATGATCCGAATATGGTGCCCCAACGGCCAGGTCCGGATACATGTTTCCATCCAGGTCGACACCTCCGGACAGGCTGAAGCCAAATCCACGCATGTTCTCCCGGAATGTCTTCCCATAGATCACCTAAAAAAAGTATTATTATTATTATAAATCCCTATAAATTAAAATATACAAGCATCTAAAGGGATAGGACAATGGTCCTTAAATTGACGTACATCACCAATGACGATACTCAAAATTACCCTTTCTGTAGATTACTATTAGTGGTTGAAAGTTTAGACACTTAACTAAGTGAGCCAACCATCAAAATTCAATAAAAGTCCAAAAATTGTTAAGCCAACGAATAAGAAGACGTTAGTGTGATAAACAGCCCAATGTCCACTTCCTCCAAGGAAACACTAAGTTTATTTCAGATGTCAAACGTATAATCCCACAAGAACGGATTTATCATTACTTGGATCTTACACCAGATTATCAAGTACTCTAATAAAGTGAAACTTTTAGCTTGATAAAATAACGATACCCCCTCACCCCTTTACCTCATCCCCTCACGTCTTACTGGATGATTTAACTGACCAATAAATGACAGGAGGAATAGCAATCTAAATTGACGACTTTCTTCCACAAGCTTTTTATATCCTATCATATAAAGTAGTAAGGATTTTTCTCTACGGTTTATATGATAGTAATATTAACAATTCAACTCATTACTCATCAACTAAGAAACTCCAATTTATTTAAATTCGATATTTATATAACATTAAATCATATCTAATTACTTTAAATTGAAAGATAGTCGTTTTAATGAAGATATTATTAGGGTAATAAATCAATATTTTATTACTGGTGCACTGCTGTGCTAGATTTATTAAACATTAAACAATAACATTTCATTAAAAGGAAACAATAAAAACAATTTGGATAAAATAATTTATGATTATAGAAGAGACTCTGATTTTTGGAATAATAATTTCTAGAATAACAAAGTATAATGTTAAAAGCGAAGCAGTAGAGGGACAAATGGACTCAAAAATAAGCCACGTGACGTCATAAAAATGTGTGATTATCCAACTCTTTTTGGGAGTTTTTTTTTCCCCACTGCTCCTCTCATCTCCCTCATTTTTATGACGTCACATGGCTGATTTTTGAGTAACTCTACAGTGTAGCATCCCTATATTCAAGTTTTAAAAACGTAAGTATAAACTTAAACAGTATCATGTAAATTTCTTAAGACTCTTACACTATGTGTTGGTTATACAGTTCTGACACTCTACAAGTTTTAAAGTTCGTTAGTCCTACAGTTTTGGTGCTTCACTTTTATGGATGTTATCATCCTCTTGTTCAAATTCAAAACTATAATTGCTGCTACTTATTTCACCCTCAAAAAATATAAATTTAGGGTATTAATAGGAAATGTTTTAATTGCCGTTTTTCAAAACTAAATAAATAATTTTCTATTAGGGTAAATGTTATCGTTAATTAGTAAATTCAAATAAATAAATAAAACTTAAAATTTTCATTAAATTGTCAAGAAATTATCAGGAGTCAAAATAGTAAGTGTAATTTCCCTTTTTAAATAAACAGTTAATTTAAATCAGGGAAGAAGGGGAATTGGGCTGTTTATTACACTTGTCCCCAAAGTTTTATAATATCGTTTTCTTAGTCGTTGGCTTAACAACTATTTGGACTTTAATTAATTGAATTTTGATTAATTGATTCATGAACTTGAGTGTCTAAACGTTTCAACCACTAATTGTAATCTATAAAATTGGTAATTTTGTGTATTAATATTGGAGATGTACATCAATTTATCAGCCGTTATCTTATCCCTTTAGATATCTGAATAAGGATATGAAAACAAGGATGACAACATCCCTAAAAGTGAAGCACAACAAACATGAACACTTGTAAATACCAGAATATATTAATGTATAGATCTAAACAAAATTGTATATAAAATTGTTCGCTTTTAAAAAAATTTCAAATATTTACATATTTATGATAATATTCAGTTTAATTACCGTACTTTGCAAATGGATTTCAGATTCTAGCTGGCGGCGTTTACAATGTACATACACACATACAGGCATGATTCAGGGAGGGAGGGGACAATGGGCTGTTTATTATACAAGTCTCCAAAGTTTTATAATAACGTTTTATTATTCATTGGCTTAACAACTTTGGGGACTTTTAATTAATTTTGATTGGTTGGTTAATTAAGTTGAGTGTTCAAACTTTTCAACCAGTAATTGTAATCTACAAAAGGGGTAATTTTGTGTATTAATATTGCCATTGGGGATGTACATCAATTTATCAGCAATTGTCTTATCCCTGTAGATCCCTGTGAATGATTAGTTAGTTGCAATATTATCAACAT
>LS057801.1:0-10597 GCA_900241095.1 Acartia tonsa
TTGAGATTGTCCATTTGAAAATTGTTTTGCAATTGACAGTTTTAGCTAAAATAAGCAGTGTCAAAAAGACAACTCTTACAAGAATTATAGTTGCTTATTTTCCAATCATCCAAAAGTAGATTTTGTCAATTTATGTGTAAAATTGATATGTAAATGACAATTTTAGCTAAAGTAAGCAGTGTTAAAAGGACAGCTTTTACAAATATAGGAGTTGTTCATATTCCAACCACCTAAAAGTTGATTATGCCTATTTTGTAAAGTTTACATCAACCCTTTTAACATTTTATATTGAAAGACAATAGACAAATTGTACTAGAGAAAATTTTTAAACATTATTAAGACAAAATATATATCTTTTTTAACCTTATTATACAATAAAGTGCCAAAAATGAAAAGCATAAATTAAATTTATTTT
Organism: Acartia tonsa; assembly: GCA_900241095.1. Classification (NCBI taxonomy): domain Eukaryota; kingdom Metazoa; phylum Arthropoda; class Copepoda; order Calanoida; family Acartiidae; genus Acartia; species Acartia tonsa. Next base: position 416 of record LS057801.1, read on the forward strand.
TTTCCCGTCTTTGTTTAATCTGTAAAAATATAGCATAAAACTTGCTCTGAATACTAAATACTGAATACTAAAATTCAATAAAGCCATTTACTAGATCCTAGTAAACATACTCACAACTTACTATTATATCAGAAATGTATCCTGAACCTAGTAAAAGTGTCTGACTCTGATCATGACGTAAAAAAATATCCAATGAGAGGCCAGTATACACTGTAATTGACCAATGGTAAAAATTATAGTGGCATCTCATTGGCTATTTTTTTCTTCACATAATCAAAGTCAGACACTTTTACTAGGTTCATGTATCCTCCATAAAATACTATTTCTATTGCAAGAATAGTCTATATAACATATATTAAATTATTTAATATAAACTATTCTCTGGATTATGAGTTTGAAATCAGCGAAATACTCTGAGTAAATTTTGTTATTACAGCTGTGGCCATAACAAATATTTCTTTTAAAAATATCTTAGAGGTAGTGCATTCTGTTAAGTTTGAACTAAATTTCATGTTATATCTTTCTTCTTTATTTCAAGTAAAAAGTTATTTTTATATCCCAACTAGGGTTCTTTTATAGCTTTTCAAAATCAAGTTCAAAGGAGATGTGTATGTGTAAAGTTTACAAGTTTATCATAAAGGTATCAAAGTGTAAAATAAATGAAAAAATCTTATATTTTTATCTATCTATCAATCTATCTATCTATCTATTTAACAATCTATCTATCTATTTGTATACCTGAAATGAATTTTTCTGTAGTACTTGAATAGGATTGGTGGCAAGGTTGATGGATACAAGAGAAGTTGTCTGTTGAAACATACCAGTTGGTACCTGGGTTAACCTGAACACACCAAATATTAATCAACCCGCAGCATAGAATGCCTGCCCCAGTCGGGGAGATGTAGGGTTTGTGTCTTCACCACACCACTTCATACTAGAGACGTTAAAAATGGTATCCACTGTTTTTATGTCAGGCGTTTGACACTAATAGTAAGAGTGGGAATGCCTTGTCCTGTAAACAGGTGCAACTCATTACTTTGCACAGTTAGGACTTCCAGATAAAGGTAAGATAAGGATTGGTTGTCTGTTGGATGTTACTCATCCTAATATTATGTTAGGCGTTAGAGTAACGCATCCCATCACAAGCGAATGATGCTATTGGGTTCCCTATATGAAGTAAACATAAAACAATGCTACAGGTAAAAATTATACAGTAGCTTTGCAACTAAAAACTTGGACAAAGTTATGTAAACTATTTAAAAGCCCTTAACACCATAACCCATTGTTATTTTAAAACTATTATTAAATAGGAGTTTATCTAAGACTACCATATTTTTGCCTTTTCAAAACTTTTTGAGATTTAGAATGACATACAAAAGCAAGACTTCTCAGGGGTAGCTATTCTAACAATCAATTATAAAAAAAATCACGAAACTTTTTAAAGTATGGTGGAAGTATATTTTGTCAGTGAAGAGGGGTGGGTAAGAAAGGGATGAAAAGGGGAAGGGAGATGTGGGGAAATTTTCCTTTTGAATTGTTTGTCTCTTTTCCCTGAAGACTTCTAATCTACATAGTAACCAAAGTAAGTAAGTTTTCGGGCCTATTTATAAAATTTCTGGCATTTATACAATACTTAACACCATGTAAAGCCTACTAGTAAGTTTTTTTTGCTTAATTCAAATTACAAGTAAGTCGCCCTCCAAATTTTTAAATTTAGTATAAAGATTAAGCAGTAATGTGGGATATATATATTGTTTAAATATTAATGTTAAACTAGGTTCTTATAGTCGATTAGTAACAATAATTCGACAGCAATATATAATCTCATTATAGGCTGAAAATTTACTGTTTTATCCAATAAAAATCTTTTCTAAAATCCGCTTAAGAAGCTTCTTAACACCAAATCAAAAATCGTTTAAAATCTTTATGACATATAAGTACCTATAGATTTATGATATTTTTTCCAAAATAAGGCAAAATTATAATTTTTTTTTAGGGGGGGGGGAAGTGCAGTCAACCTCTCCCCCCTCCTAAATGACCTTAAACCTGCCCTGAACCAATAATAAAGTTTCCTGAAAATTGGTCGATTTGTTAATAGGATCTTACTGGACATACACAATAAACATGCATACAACTTTACTGGATAGCAATCCAATTAAGTATAGTAAGTTTTTGTCAGTAGCATGAGATTTATGTAACTAAAGAACCGATTGAGTTCTACCTTTTATGTAAGCTTCACATAGGTCCTGGCATAAATTTAGGCTATTTTATTTTTTAGATTTATTTCTTGGGATGGTTTTAGAATTTTTTTACTGCCCTTCCCTACCCCATATATACCCTTGATGCTAGGGGCGCAGCCGATTGTCTAATATAAAGTAGTAAGTTCTTTTTTGGTTTTCAGCTAAAGTTCTTGAGCATTGCTGGTCCTAATTGGTTTTACTTTCAGGGAAACTTAAACAATGTCTTGGGGTAGGTTTTAGCCTTTTTTTCTGACCTCCTCCAACCCTCTCCTATTTGCTAGGGGTGCAGCCGCTAGTTTAATGTATATTAATCCTGTTCAAATAAACCTATCTATCTATAATATATAGTTTATCTATCTATTTGACGCAGTACAAATCTTAAATTGATAATTGATTATTAAATAGTTTCTGAATATGCAAACTTTGGTGTGCATCCAATTCCGCAAATTATCAAAATATTACATCTGCATATTAACTTTAACTATCCACTACCCCGCTAGATGCCTCTAGGGTAAGGGAAAGGGGGGGTTATATGTAAGTTCAACTCCCACTTCTAATTTTAGTTTTAAAGGAAAGTAATTTTTTGTGTTTTTTTTTAATGGGAGGGTGGAATTCCCCTCCCCCAAAATAGTCATATATATTCCCTGGAGAAATATATCAGTTATATCCTCTGTTAAACACACAAATATACAAACATATAAAAAAGATATTAATTTTCCTTGAGAATTATCATAAGATATCCTAAACTAATTATGATATATTATAATTTTTGTGTAATAAACTTTTTTGTCTTGATGTAGTAATTACTTCTACATTACTTCTAGTAATTATAACTTTTATTATCAAATTTTTATAACCACGTCCAAAATTTTATGCATCTACAATCTACATATTATTATATAAGTTTTAACAGTAGCGAACACAGGGTTTTGTCAAAAGGGTGAAACTTTTTTGAACCAACAAATACGAATTTTGGCAAATAAAGCACACACAAAAAAACGATGGTATCGACTTATGCAAACAAAAAGTTATAAGGATTTTATTCTGATTTATAAAAGAGGTAGAGATTATAGAATAGGTCGATGTTTGAAAATAATTTAATATAAACATGAAAATACTGTATTTCGCAAGATTTCATGTATATAAATTCCTTTTACTTCTATCTTAAAGCTTGTATTCCTAAAAATGGTTGACTGTAAAAGCCCCTCTACTGTACCACCTAAACGGAGCTTCTCTGTAAAGAGATGTCCGTTGGTTTCAATTTCAAAGGAAGACAGACAGCCCCACAGACAGACATACACCCTACAACTTTTATCCTGAAAACTCTCTTGAAAACATTAATTTGTTCTTAAAGTTGATAAATTGTCTAACTTTGGACTGGATAACAAATTTTATTACAACAAGATATTATTTATTTTTTTCACAACGGCTTAACCTGTAGCCTCTAATCCTGTAGTTCACTATCCTTAGAAATAGCCTAAAACCCAGTCACAAGCTTCCCTAAAGAACTAAACATAAAATCAAAATGTCTACATAACTACCTATCTATATCTGTTCATATGTTTTATTAGTACATGTACAATTATTCTTAAAAGAAAGTAATAGAATGTCTGTTTGTATGTCTGTACAGAAGGATCTCGCTAACCGCTTAACCTATATGGTGTTCTTTTACTATGAAGCTTTTCATAGGTCAAGCGAAGGTTTCTATTTTGGAGAGGGCATGACCACCCTGCAAAGAGAAATCACCCCTCAACAAAAATTCGTTTTACACTTTTTCCAATCAATAAATCTTACCTATTTGAAGACAAGTCCAAATCAACAAGGTTAAAAAGGCCTAAAATGTGAAGAATATTTATTTAAAAAATAAACATACAAAAATTTATATTTGTTGATACAGATAACTAACTTTAAGTGTAAACAGACAACAATATTAAAAACCTTAAGTAACGCACAACTCGCTAATCAAACTCTAAAGGTTAAAAATTTAAAGAATCACACTACGCTACCTGAAAAGGCGTTATTTCTGATTGTATGTAGATCACACCCCGCTAAACTAATTCGTTGTAGGTTAATCAACCCGAAATCATGAAACATCTAAAATAAAACAAGTTTTAGATCATTAGCCAGGTGTCTAAAGGATAAAACATTTGACATTAAATACATATTTACCTCTAATAGTAGTAAAAAAATTACCCCTTCTGCAGATTTTGGTGGACACCGGTAGTTTACATTGAGTTTCCCAGTGCGTTGAAGCAATTAATGAAAGAACACGTTTGTTAAACTTTGGGGACCAGTATAAGTTACAGTCCAATGTCCTCTCCTTTTTTAATTTTTAAAATCTAGAAGTTTTCGGTTTTAAAGACAATAATACTCAAATTATTGAGTAACTCAGCTACAAATGTATATATTGTATTTAATAAAATAAGAAGTTATTTAACCCTAACGAGCATACATATATTACAGAGTAGCTACGCTTATAAAAATATTGCTTACCCCATTTGGTAGAATTGTAAAATTATTCTGATTCAGTGAAAGAACCTAATCAATCAATCAATATTACTATTCACAAATTTATCTATCTATTCATCTTTATGTATATAGGTATATCTATTTATCTATCTCTTACCCTATTTTTATTAATTATCTTTTTATCTATCTATTTATTAATCAATCCATCCATCCATCCATCCTGTCTGTTTGTTTGTCTGTTTGTTCGTCTGTCTGTTTGTTTGTCTGTCTTTCTGTCTGCCTTTCTATCTGTTTGTCTTTTTGTCTGTCTTTCTGTATGTCTGTTTGTCAGCCTGTCTGTCTATCTATCTATCTAAATATCTATCTATCTATCTATCTATCTATCACTACAGAATAGTATATATTCCTGTGTGCTAGTATCAATATCTGCAGGTAGAGCTGTGAGCCCCATATCAACACATTCTACAGTTATCTTACTAGACCTACAAATAATGATAATATTAGTAATATTTATAAGTAAAAGCTTCACTGAAAAGCATTGACCACCAGCCATTCAAAATGAAGCTTTTTATAGTGCCTATAAAGAATAACGTCATATTGGCCTAACATTGGTCAATTAAAATGTATACTGTAATATGTATGTTTGTAATTTCGTCTGTGTATTGGCCTATCATTTGTCATTTGTAATGTATGACGTAATTTTGTTAAAGGCACTATAAACAGTTTCATTCAAAATACTTAATATTGTTTTAATTCTAGAAAGTCTGTTGACAAACCGCGGCGCTACCACATTATTTTTATACAAGCTACAGTCGCAGCCGTCAATGTTTTTAGAACATCTTTTCTAGTATGGGTTTTATGATCCGCAGGATTAGAACCGGTTCTCAGCCTTACTGAAAAATCATGTATAGCATTGTATTATAGACATTTTTCCAAGAAAACAAAAATAATAATACATATTTTGTTAGCCCGAGCCTTCGGTACCTCGGGGTTAACATTACTGGTTTTGATTTAATAATTTTTTAAAATTGATATCCGCGGAAAGCTGTCTATAAGACAATGCGATAAACAACTATCATTGTCCCTCAGCCAATCTACTTCTTAATTAACCGGTTGTCGCGCAGCTAAGCCGCCATAAAAATGCATCTTTCTTGCAGTTTGTAAGATCTTATTCAAAACAGTCTCAAATTAAGACAAAGGTTGTTATTATACAATGTTTTAATAAGTCATTTTGGATATCTTAATGAACAACGGCCATTTATAGACAGCTGATTTACAGATGAATTTATCTAGGCCTATTTTTTTCATATTTATGTTGTAATTTTATAAGATTATACTTATATGCCTTAAATATACCTCTTATTCTTTCATATATTACTATTTATCCCTTATTCTATCTATGTATATTTCTAACTTAACATCCTACATAATGCTGTTAACATCTTTGAGCTAAACTTTTTTAGATACCATCTTTTTGTTAAACTTAATCTCGTAAAATTTCCTTCTTGATTTGAATTGAGCCCTTTTTACAGTTTCTATTTGAAAAAAATGATAAAACAGGGTTTTCTACATTTAGGGTAGGTCTGTCCTTACGTCCCTTCGTACATCAGCTCTGATCAATGATTCAGTCAAAATTGTCTCATCGAATTTAATCTTGTCATGATAATTCCTGTTACAATTTGGTACAATTAAGAAATAAGCGTAGAAACTCAAAAACAATTATATCTCATTTTCATTTAATTTTTCAAATGATAACTACTAGGACAATAAGGCACAATATCTAAAGCAAAGCATTACCAGGCTATTTAAGAATTAGAGGGGAGGGGGCATTTAATCCCATATAACTAATATAGGAAACTGCTAATTTACCAGAGAAACAAAGTTAAGAAAAGTTTTAACTTTAATTTTACTTAAAATGTTTACCCTTACCATTTTCTTTTCTCTTCTTTTTTTTAAGTAAGTACAGACAAATAAATAGTGAAACATCATTCCTTATTTATAAATTATAGGCTTTTTTGATTGTCGAGAAGGATATCGCTTACCGCGGAACCGATATAGTTCTCCTTTACATGGAAGCTTCTTATACGTCCAAGAAGTTTTTAAACTATTTTGGTGGAGTGCATCCTCCCCCTTCCGATAAGGGATGACCCAGCCCCCCCAGCCCACTCCTCCCACCTTAGTCTAAAGTAGTAAGGTTTTTTGTCTGTAGCTCATGATCTCGATTTCTATTGAACCTAATAAGATCTCCATTTTGTGAAAGATCCATTTTGGTCCTGTAAATGTTTTGCCTTTGGGCTTTTAAGCTATTTTTGGGCTTTCCCTACTCATTTTATAAAGATTTTCTTGATGTTGGGGGCACAGCCCCTAATAAATGATAAAAACTTAATTCAAATAAAAAACTTACAACATTTTCCTTGTTATTATTTAGGTTAGGTTAGGTAAAAGTAAGAGATGCTCTGCAGGGGATTACCCAGTTTGTACATGGCCACTTAGGTCTGGAGAGTGAGAGGAGCAAGGAGGGGGGGGGGGAAGGGTTAAGAAAAAGGTTTAAGTGAAAGCACCGAAAATATTCCTGTCAGAACATGCTATTAAACTAGTTTAGGACAATCTCACAAGTTTGATTAAGTTAATTTGATAAATTAACAACAATTATAACTCTTGATGTCTCTCGATTTACTGGGTATCTTCCTATCCAATTTAGAAAGTCAATATTTTCTTGCTGTCTTTCTATCTGTCTATCTACTAGGTATTTTGATATACATATAATATGGAAAGTTGACATATTATAATTATACTAGCGGATACGCCCTCTAGGGGCACTGAATGTAGTATGGGGACAATATTTCAATTTGAGTGTGATACCCTCCCCCAAAATAGTTAAAAACCTTTCCTGCACCTATAATAAGCTTCACTGTTAAGGAGAACCTTATCAGTTTAGCGGTAAGCGTAATCCTTCGCTACAGACAAAAAAAGCTTACTACTTTATATAATAGGAGGATATTTCTATACATATATCTAAGTATTAGTTATTTTGTTATCTGAAAACTTTCGGGCTTTTTCTCAAACTGCCTCTCGAGCATTAAAACAAACCTCCTTAATTTGTGTAAAATAAACTCAAAATAAGGAAGGGGATTGTGGGTTAAGTTTTTTTTCCTATGCCTAAACACTGCGGGGCTTCGAAAAAAGCCCTATATGACCTAACCTATTAAAGGAGATTCCTGATTAGAATCTTACCTCCAAATACATTTACAGTACTGTGGACATTTGGAAGTTTGGATTAGGCCAGGTAGTAATAGGACTAGGGAGGCAAGCAGGGCTTGCCATCTTAGGCCACCCTCCAACATTGTAAAACCTAAATAGATAGATCAATTAAGAGATAGATAGATACAAGATTACGTAGCTAGATAGATAGAGCAACAGAATTAACTATAGAGGCAAGCAGGGCCTGCCATCTTAGGCCAGCCTCCAACATTGTAAAACCTAGATAGATAGATATATTTAGAGATAGATAGATATAAAATTACATAGATAGATAGAGCAACAGAACTATGGAGGCAACCCTCCAACATTGTAAAACCTAGATAGATAGATATATTTAGAGATAGATAGATATAAAATTAGGTAAACAAAGATTACATAGATAGATAGAGCAACAGAACTATGAAGGCAAGCAGGGCCTGCCATCATAGGCCACCCTCCAACATTGTAAAACCTAGAAAGATAGATATAAAATTAGGTAAACAAAGATTACATAGATAGATAGAGCAAAAGAACTATTGAAGCAAGAAGAGCCTGCCATCTTAGGCCACCCTAAAACATTTTAAAACCTAGGTAGAGAGATATAATAATAGCTGGATATATATACTAGAGAAATAGATAAAGTTAAAAAAAACCAGCAAAATATTTAGATAGATGACTGATAAACGAATTAAGATCATAAGGAAGTTAAAGAATACAAATAAAGAAATCTAAGGTTGTAGGAACTCTACAGTTAACTATTATATTACCTATCAGGTACGATTAGCAAACAGTGGAGTAGCTATCCTCATTCAGATATTTCTAATCTGAACATTTTAAACATCTACATGGTAACACTTACTGGATTACATGATCATTTCCTTCTGAAAATAATAGAACATTTCAAACTTTGCATGATGATTCATATAACAGTTAGGTACGATTTAGCAAACGTAGCAACTCTATAATCGTCACCATAAAGTCCCTACGTCCATTTAAAACATGTTGCTTTTTAACCTTTTTAATTACCTGTAGGATATTGCTTATCACAATTATATAAAAGTACCCAAGGTTACTAAGTCAGCATATAAGATAACATGTTTATTAAACTTTGGGTACGAGTATAATTTACAGTCTATTGTCCCATCCCTCCCTGATAATTTCGCATTTAAAAACATCAATTTATACTATTGACAATATAAATTGGTTGTGCCTTGCAATTTTAAATTGCAATCAACAATTATGTTGCAAATCTTATGAAACCTATCACAACAAGAATGACGATATCCGAATGACAAGTTAAAAAATATCAGAAGAACAAACCAACATTGACAAACATATAGTAACACCTGCACTACATTATGTTGAAATTTGAGCAAAATCTTATGCAACATTTCATTAAAGAAGGGATGCCATTGACAAAATAAACTTAAGACTTTTTATTTTATTACTGGGGCGGGATTTTCCTTCGATTTCAAGTTATCATCTAGAAACCCAAGGACATCATCCGCTTGTAATGGGATACTATACTCTAACGCACCCTGGTGGATAGTAGGTTAAGTGATATCCAACAGACAACCGACCTTTTGATAGCTTTGTCTGAGAAGTTCTTACTTGGTAATTAGTTTTTCCTGTTTATGGGCCATGGCAATCCCTATACTCTAACTATTTATGTTACGCACCTGCCACGGCAACAGTATTTAGTCATATAATGTTATAAAATGTAAATTGATAGTTTAAGTAAAAAAATTATTATTCTATACCTATATGAACAATAACTTTTTATATTTTAACCTCTTTAAATTTTCGACAGGTTTTTAATTTTTTTTGTATTAAGGGTATTAAATCTACGCATCTATAATATGTACCTATGTAAAATCTGTATGTTTATGCCAGTAAAATCAAACTAACACATATATTAAGTTTTTTTCAATACAACCAATTTAATCAAATAGCTAACAAGAATAAAAGTCTACATAAGAGTAAAATTTTAAAATAAAGTAACTTTCAAAATGTACAAATCTCCAACTACAATATCGTCCATTTAAAGGACAGCTTTAATTAAAGTCAAAGTTTATTTTGGGTCCGCACTAGTCCTTTAGTTGGTTTAAACGCACACCCCATACATATCCCTACTTCTGAACTATATTTCAAAACTTTTGAAAACTAGAATATGTACATTTTATGCATTGAAAGATACAAATATTATGAAATAAAACAAAATTTCCAACAATTT
>LS057802.1:0-10596 GCA_900241095.1 Acartia tonsa
GAAGCAACTCTATAATCAAGTCCTAAAAATGTAAGTATGTCCATAAACATTATTCTGTATCAAGCAGTTTTTCAACAAATTTACTTACAATTTTGCTTCCATTCTTATTCTGATTATTCAGTTCTGACACTATACAAGTGTCAATGTCCGTTTGCCCACCGTTTCAGTGCTTCGCTTTAATGGATGTTGTCATTCTTGTTTATTTATTTTATAGTTGGAAAGGTTGATGTACTATCTTATAATTATAAAGACTTCCATAGAATTTGCACTTTTAAAGATAATCACATCGTTCCAGTGATTAGAGAGATTCTTTCTTCTTTATATAATTACTAGCTGCTACGCCCCTGGAGGCTTCTTGGGATACTTGAGGGGAAAAATAAGAAAGTTAACCTTCTAACTTAAATTTTATTTTTAAAAATGAACTTAGCATAATTTTCTTTGGGTGAGGGTTAATATTTTATTTGGGCAAATTCTTGTATTAGGATAGAGGTACCCTTCCCTGGATTCATAAGAAGTTTCACTGTAAAGGAGAACCATATCGGACCAGCAGTTAACCAGATTTTAAGCTAAACACAGACAGACACACACATAGCCATCCTGCTACTTTTATGTAATGATTAAATATAAAACTAGACCTGAAAGAATCAGAAGAGCAAAAGTAAATCTCATTGTTAAAATTATCCAGTCAAAATTTAACTGATTAATTTTCAATAATTTTTTATGCGTCACAAAATGATAAAGAAGAGATAATATTGTTGTTCTGATATCAATGAAATTATTCCAAGCAAAAATTTTTATAAAATTGTTTTTTCTTTACAGAATATTTCTATTAAGTTCTTTCACTAAAACCTACTTCTGGAGCACAAGAACACTTTATTATTTGTTTTATACATATTTCAAGGCCTTGCGGGGCTACTAACCCTTACTTAACCTAATTAAACTGAAATAGACATCAAAAAAGGCATTTTTCCAAAGGTTTTCTTGTGATCCAAATGGGATAAGAGAAAAGCTGTAAAAAAAATAATATATGTCTTGGCTTGGGCTTAATATCCTTAAAGCTGCAAGGCCAGATCTAATTAAGTATCATGGAAACTTAGTTTTTTCTTTGCCAGGTTTAAGGCTATTTCAACGAGTATCATACTAATAAACCTTTACTTATTGACTTGTATTTTTTTAAAGATGTTAATAAAGTTGTAATAAAAAATTTTATTTACATTTTCAAAAACTAAACTAAGTTTAGGAGCAGCTAATTTTAAAATGTGTAATATGGAATGTTTTTATCTTTTAGAAATTTGTTTTGTTATTTAAAAAGACATGTAAAAACAGTTTATGTAAAAACAGTTTTATGCGTTATCAATTATGATAACAATTTTTTCTCTAAAAAATTGTAGAAAATTCTAGGCTCGGCAGCCGCGCATCAGCCGCGACTAAGGCCCAAATAAAAGCCCATTTGGTTGCTTTGAAAACTTATATGAAAATTAATAGTAATTTGACAATATTGAGAACTAAAATTTCTACAGAAAATTTAATGTAATGTAGGTAACTATGTCTCAAAAAATTTTATCGAAAATGCTAAAAAAAAAATTATGTTAAATCAACAAATTTTGAAAGTTTCATAAATAAAATTTATCAATAAATACAAAAGTCATTATTTCAGCTACGACTACTATGTAATAATGCAATTATTATTACTTGGATGTTACACATGATTATTATGTACTCTAATAAATAGAAACTTGTAATTGGCTAAAACAATTATCACCCTTTACCCTATCCTCTGACTCATCACTGTATGAAGGAACTGACCAATAAATAAGGTCCATATTAGCAACCTAAACTGATGACAAATTTTCCCCTTTCAATAGATCCACATATATTATATCAATTATGTCATTTTCACAGGGTTGCTACAAGAAATCTACAGAAAATTTTTGAAATCCAAAAACAAAACAAAAAATTATTTTATCTCAAGTGTATTATTTGTATTTTAATAAGAAGCAATTTATTTATTTTATTGAAAGTTAATCTTTTATATGATTAGGTCATTATGTATGATAGCTCTTGTCGTTTATTTAGGCATGTTAAAATTGTTCTATCGATATTAAACTTGGCTAATGAATCCATTGGCTTATCCCTTGAGATTCCTAATATTAAGGAATTTATAACATCGTATTATAGACAGCTTTCCGTGGATACAAACATGAAAAGTTATAAGATTAAAACCAGTTTTTTTTGGTTTTATTTATATATTTGTAAAAAATGTCTGTAATTCGATTGTAAACTTTTTTTTTTAAAGTATGGCTGAGAACCGATCCTTTTCAACTGGAACCTAATCGGTTTTGAAGCCATACTGGAAATAATCTAATTTTATATTTGCTGAGGCTGTCAAATGTAAATGTTATACAACTAACAAGTATGTCAACATCCATAGATAGTGAAGAAGAAAAAAATATATAGACACATGTTCAGTGTTCATAATAAAGATAAGCATAAAAAGATTGAGAAAATAAAACCTAGTAGAATAGTAGTAAAAACACCAAACAAGACATTCTACCCTATCGTCATAGAATTCACCATTTAAAACTGAATTTATTGTTACTGTATCTTTTATTTTTCATCATAAAATAAGTTTTAATGAAAGTTTAAATGGTTTTGGGCGATTCTTAAATGCCATTGCATGTATATATATAACATACGTGGATGGTGTGGTGTGGGTGAGATGTATCGTTATTCTTGCCCGCTGCGACTTCCACCGTATTAGAGAACATGAAAATCTGGTGTAGCATTCAAGTAATAATATATCCATTGTTGAATGTTTTTACTTTTTGAAAGCCAAGCTTTTCCATAATTTGGGTCGGTCCGTCCGTACGTGACGGAAAGCTTTTTCCGTTGATTTAGGCACGTTAAAATTGTCCTATCGATTTCAAACTTTGCATGGTGATCCCTGTATTAGTTAGGTACAATTTAGAAAGCGTAGCAACACTATAATCGTGACCAGATGGTCTGTACGTACATTTGAAACATGTTGCTTTTTAACTTTTTAACAAAATTCTTTTATTTGATAAAATTATCAGATTGGTCTGATTTTTGGAATATTGATTCCTAGGACAACAAAGTACAATGTCATATCATCGAAGCATCACTATAATCAAGTCCTAAAAATGTAACTATGTCATAAAAATTATCCTGTATTTAAGTAGTTTTTCAACAAATTTACTTAAAATTTGTTTCAAAATTATGATTTATAATTCTGATTATTCCGTTCTGACACTCTACAAATGTTAATGCCCCTGTTGTCTTGCCGTTTCAGAGCTTTGCTTTTATGGATGTTGTCATCCTTGTTAGTAAGGTAATGTGCACTAGCCTTTGTTAAAATAAAGACAAATTATCATCACACAGACAGACCATTTCTTCAGGGATAAGACAATGGTAGATAAATTGATGTTTATCCACAATGATGAAGTACAAAATTATCCCTTCTGTAGATTACAAATAGTAATTAAAACGTTTCAAGAATGAATTTTAAAAACTAGTCAATCAAAATTCAGTAAAATTCCCTAAATTTTTGTAAGCCAACGAATAAAACTTTTAGGACTAGTGACTGGAATAAACATACCAATGTTCCCTCCATCCCTGTCATTTATTTCCATATATTTCTCTTTCTATCAATGTTTTTAAACTATTTCTGGTCAACTGAATTTGAGTTTCCTATTATGTATATAGCACCCTCATCCTATCTCAATATCTACTATGTACTAGCTAAAAAAGCTTCAAACTTCCAAAAAAATCTAAAATTGAAAAATTAAAATTTTGAATGAATAAGGTATAAATCGTTTATACATTACATCGCCTTTCCCTTTGACTGGAGTAGCTGAAAATAGCCTTTGCAATAGTTGGGTTATCTGTTGTACAACTTCGGAAATTATGAAAGAAATGAGCAATCCATTTTCAGTTGATCCTATTTCTATTTTTTGGTATTTGTAATGTTTCTTACTTTTACTTTTTACGTAAATCTATTTTATAATTCGTTCTGTCTTTCAGTCATTCTGTGTAGGTATTTTTTTAGCTGTTATTAAGAATAAATTGCTTATTTTGTTTAAAAGATATTCCTTTCCAACTGAATCTATCGGTCTGTCTGTCAGAGTAAATATGATATATTATGTAGTGTTGACCAAAGAAAGGCTTTGAGTCCCTAAGTGTGGACACCTCAGTTACTTTATAAATCCAACCCAGGATAAAATTACAGAGTTAACAGTTATAATATTATTACTTGCTTGCATTTTATATATTAATAAAGTTGATCAACAAAACAAAGTGAATATTTTATTGGTAAGAATAGCGAATCTTCTCTATAATTAACTACTGTCTGCTATACGTCCATAATACTATATCTTGAATTTAAATACTTTTATAACAGTTTTTCTTTCTACCCTTTTTATAATCATTGAACAACTATTTGCCTTCTTCACTTCTTGTACATACATGTTTAGATTTATTTTTCATTTATCTCTTTAAGTTTTACCTCACATTTTCCTGTAAAATTGCAAAAACTTAAGACATGCATATCATTAAAAAACAAACAAGGGTGACAATATAAAAAGAGGCAAAGACCAATTGTTTAAGAAGAGATTTGCTTAAAAAACATATGTATATATATTAAGTTTTATGTATATATTTATATATATTAGTTTTTAAAATTACAAAGTAGCTTCGCCACTAAAAATAATAAAAAAGGTAACAAAATTAAAAATTCTGATATATTTAATATTTATAGAATGTTAGATTTTTCATTAGTGGATATATTGTTACTTGGATCTTACACCAGATTTTTATTTTATTTAATAAAGTGAAACAATTCACCCTTTCCACTCCTCTTACCCCTTCCACTCTCCTCCCTACTTGATGAATAAATTGACCAATAAATGAGTTCCATGCTAGCAAGCAATATTGACGCCAATTTTTCCCCTGTCATAATATCCAGTTATATTCTACATCCATTTTTTTCATTTGCTCCTTCTCTTTCTAAGAATACAAACTTTTAATCTAACTTTTGCAAACTCTTCTATAAATATGTTTTTAGTAGCAAAGCTTCTCTACAATTAGGGTGTGTCAATACGTCCGAAGACATATTAATCAGGAATAGAAAGACTAAATAAATAAATATCTTCCTGTATTTTCGTAGTTTAATGCTAAAAATTTGAATTTTTTGTTAGAATTAAAATCATTATAGTTCTAACCCTTAAAAGTCTGGGCCCTCCGCACCTATTATCGCAGGTCCTATTAGAGCTAGAGGGCTAAAGATTTTTGTGCCTGTCTCATTTGATAAAGATAATTTGCTTCCTTCACCCCTTTATTCAACAACCTTTGTTTTTAGGTTCCCAACTCCACCGTTAAGAGTTAATAAGTATTGCATTTATATTCATTTTTAACAAAAATATTATTATCGCGTATTGATGTGGTTATGAACGTAGTTTTCTTTATCCTTGTTAATTTTGTAACTCTGCCAGACACTGCTAAAAATATGGAAAGTAATGGCTCTATAAATGGATATAGAATATGACAGGGGGAAATTCGTTGTCAATTTAGGTTGCTAACATGAGCATCACTTATTGGTCAGTTCTTTCATCCAGTTGGAAGGTAATGGATGGAGAAAAAAAGGAGGGGGATGAGAAAGATTGTTATTCTAGCCAGCTACAAGTTTCACTTTATTAGAGTTCATGATAATCTGGTGTAAGATCAAAGTAATAACAAATCCATAGCTTAATAATTAGTTTCAAACATGAATGAAAAATTTAAAATGGCAATTATAAAAAATCAATGGCATAACCGGTGGGTTTTTCCAGAGTTTTTTTTTCCAGAGGGTTTACGGTTTTTGACATCCCTCTAAAACCAAAATCGAAAGGTTATGGTGTTATGAGCTTTGGGGGGTGTATTAGAGACAACAAGAGAGGTGTGTGATTACTAGCTATTGTTTAATTTTAAGGTTCAAATCTGGTTTGTTTCTACTGGAAATATAAGCAGAATATGTGCTCAAAAAGGTATTTAAATGAATGAAGTTCCAGAAAAGGGGAAAATAGTGTTGCTAAATCATGTACCCCATTTCCTCCCCTTGAACTAACCAATAAAGTATATCAATATGAGCAACCTAAGTTGAAGACAAATTTTTACTTGTCAAATATACACGGTGTTCTATAACCATTTGTATAATTCCATATTTGTAGAGTTAACTAAACAACCTATCTGACAAATCTTCTATTGTTATCTATGTGTTGTACGTAATAAAAGGGATATAAAGGAATAATACAATGGCCGATGAATTAAAGTACATCCCCAATGATGATACATATAGTTACCCCTTCTGTAGATAACAATTACTGGTTGATACTCAACTTAATGAATCTACCAATCAAAATTTAATCAAAGTCTTAAAAATTGTTATCCAACAAACTTTTTGGACTAATGCAATAAACAACCCAACATTCCCTCTCTCCCTGACTCAATATAAAGATTCACTTTGGTTGAAAACTTTTGAGAACTCAATCTCTTTTTCTTATGTGAAGTAAAGATTTACAGTGATAGTAAACATTATTTCCTAACAGGGATCCAAAGGGATTAGACAATGACCAATAAATTGTACATTCCAAATGATTACACACAAAATTACCCCTTGTGTAAAATTGAAATTAGTGGTTAAATTATTTGGACACTCACCTTAATGTACCAACCAATTGAAATTCAATACAAGTTGTTGACCCAATGAATAATGAAACATTATTATAAAACTTTGTGGTTTTGTGTAATAAACAGCCTATTGACCCCTCCTTCCCGGATTTATTTTAAATAAAATTCACAGTAGCAAAATAACTAAAATAATGGATATAGAATACATGGATATATTGACAGGGGGAAAGTTGACGTCAATTTATGATGCTAAAAGGAGTATAATTTATTGGTAAGTTTGTGCATCCACTACGATTGGTAAAAAAAGGGATGGATGGGGAAATAGTTATGTTAGCCAGCTGGGAGTATCAGTGCTTATGAGAACAAATCTGGTATAAAATCCAAGTAATATATATCACTTACTAAATATGATCAATATGCTTTTAAGAATTCCAGTTATAAAAAAGTAAAATGTAAATATATTTGCAAAATAATATTAAAATAAAAATGTCTATATCTTTTTAGTAATTAGTCTTTTTATACTGTAGAAACTTTACAAATTTAATACATAAAAATTCCAACAAAGATCCAATGTTCTTTAATTGGAATGATAAAAAAACACAGATTTTTTTTATTGTAAAATCCACAGCAAACTAATTAAGATTTTATTTGGAATTCTCGCATTGTATTAATTTAAAGATTTAAGAAAGTATTTTATTTTTTATGGCTGCCAAAATATGATAAGTCCTAATCTAATGTAATTAATTTCAATAAGATGGTGTTTGATATGTACATGCATGATTTATCATTAACCCTTAACAGTCGGGCCCCTTGCCGCACCTTTATCGGTCGGGGGGCCCCCCTCTATTATCTCAGTTCCTATTAGAGGTAGAGGGATATTTTTTTGTGCAAGTCCCCTGTTTGATAATGATTTTCCGACCTTAAGTGAGTCAAAGTCAATTTTCGCTTCCTTCACCCTTTTATTTAACAACCTTTGTTTACTTAAAAATTTCAAACGGCTGTAATTTTCTTATTTTTGAAGCTAGAAGAACAATTTTTTTGCAGAAAATGTTTATCTTTATGTAAATTTTTAAAAGAAATATCAAAACATAAATTTCAGCGGCCGCAGCTTTACTTTGCAGCTGCTAGCCGCCGCACGTGGTGGTCGGCGGGAAAACGGAGGCGGATCTTAATGAAATTTTGATACATTATATAGAAATGTAAGAAAAGCTTAAGTTTAAAATTTGAAGTCTCAAAGTCATAAATTGCGGCCACAGGAGTCTTTTAAAGATTTCTGAAGACCTGGAGGATCAGGATCTGCAGGATCTGCAGGATCATACCTGGAACCTTAAATTGACTTGAACACCTGTATTTCATATAAGGATGTAATACTAGAGGATATTTTAGTATTTTGTTCAGATAAAATGCTTTGTTTAGTCAAAAAAAATATTTTTGCTCTTTACCTGGACATCTTGTGCCCGCCAGGATGGAGATAATCAAAAAATTCCAACTCTCAGTTATGTGTCATACCTATACTTAAAAAGTCATGCAGTTTTGGGCTCTTTATTTTTCACACACAGAAAATGAGATAGAATAACCGGAGAGGGGTTGCGTTCAACGCCCCCCCCCCCCCGACCGTTATGGGTTAATATTTTGTTGGTTATCTTTAATATTTAGAATATTCCTCTATTTTCAACAAATAATAAAATACTTTATTTCATATTTTAACAATTATATAATTTTAAAAAACCTAAATATTTATTTTATTTTATGAAAATATATTAGACTGAAAATAAGAGTCTTATTTTCTAATTTACTTAAGTAATTGAAATAAAAAAAATTATCATAAACTAACATTATAAAAAATTATTGTTGAGAGTTTTCAATTATGTTTCATATGTATTTTTAAAGTTGAGTTTATAGAACATGTACTTCATGTACAAGTACTTCTGAATTTAAGTGTTTAACAAAATATTAAATATTAAATTTTCTACAGAAATATTGATTAGTATAAAATGCTCTATCCCTCAGTATGTTCAAGGATATGACAGATACATGTTCAAAATTTAGCTTGTTACAACCAAAGCATTTTGTTGCTTTAGGTTTTGTTATTATTCTAAGTATCATTAATATTCCAGGTATACCGATAACTTTCCGGATGATATTTTATTTGCTGTTGCTTATCATGAGTTTAGCAGCATCCATGCTGGTTTTTAGATACTATTCAAGTATACCTGATAATCAGCACTCATTGATGACTACTGGTGTCAAGTCAGTGATTGCCTGGCATATGGTTGCAGCTGCTTCTACTTATCTATACTTGGGTGTATCTTCACTTATGTGGACACAGGTAATTTTTAAATTTGATATTGTTATGGTAAGTTCATCCAGGTAAATTTGGTCCATGCAACATAGATTCTATTGAACCACATAGATGCATTACTTGTAGTAATATTAATTATACCAGTAATATAAGTATTTGATTTGACATTTCTCTTTAAGGCTAAAGATTCCTGGACAACAAATAGCCAAGAAATGTGCAACCTGACACTATTCCTGTCTGCACCGTACTTTCTGACAGCTGTATCTGAGTTTCAAATTGTTCGTGTTTGGTTTGCACTTTATCCGTATCAAGTTCTGGCTCATGATGAGTTGTCAAGGCCACTAGCTGCATCAGTACCCCTAATTGCTGGTATTGAAATGTTTGTGTATTGGTTCAAAGGAAGATCATGTGATGCCCAGTTATCCAAGGGTTTGTTATTCAAACTAAACATTGATGTTGGGTTGGAAAACTTGGATACCTTTCCTCTTGAAGTGAAAATGCTTAAAGTTATTCTGACTTTAGCACCAGAAATATACTTACAAATTAAAAAGAGAAAATCTTACATCAGAGCTTTGTTCAAGCAGAACAGAATCAATCCTGAAAACCTTCAATACCAATGTGAGCAGGACAGGCCAAAATCAAAGGTTCATCTTGGTATGTTAACATTCATCTTTACTCTGATACTGTTTCAGCAAATGGTTTCCTTGATGTATGGCTCACCAGTAGCTCACCAGTATGCGGTGTGTGTTCTGGTGGACTTGATATTCCTAGGTTTACCTATCTACTGGGTGGCAGCCACTCCAGAAATTATTCAGTACCTGAAACACAAGTATAATCAATCTAAATTAAGATCAGGACAGTTTTGAGAATCTACAGGGTCTTACTAATGTACATGATGATTTTTTGTGTGATGATAATGGGAATATCAGCTTTATCGATATTGCCTAAAGTTGTGAGTAAGATTACAGTCAAATGCGCCTATTAGGTTAAAATATTTTTTAATATGTGATTAATTATACTATGCATTTGCATATAGTCAACATTAGGAACAGTTAGATTTAATAAGCGCAATTGACTGGAAGCTTCCCAACAATTTAACACAATATTGCGAAAGCTACTATTCCCCCAATTAAAAGATATTTTACAAATAAGGAAGGCAATGTAAATAACCATATATTAACTTATTGATACAAAACCTATTTTAGAAAACTACAAAAATTAGTTATGAATACTTTTTTAGGATTTATTGTATTTAAAAGCCTTATTTTGGGAAAATATTATAAAATATGTAAATTATTTTTACCTAAATATGAAATAATATGATATCATTTGTTAAAATATATGTTAAATAAAGACTTCAATAAATATTTTCTAATGTTTATCATTAACACTACAAAGCAAATTTAGATATTCATATATCATTCTTTTTTCCAGTGTCGCGGAGCCGGGAGCCGTGGAGCCGCCATATTTTGCTGGAGGCGGAGCCAGAGCCGTAATTTTCGTTAAAAAATGGCTCAGGCTCCGGACTAGATAAATAAAGAGATTTTTTTATAAATTATAATTTGGTAACTCTGTTTTGTCATGTGCAAATGCCCTTTTTAAGTTTTTCAAGT
>LS057803.1:0-10593 GCA_900241095.1 Acartia tonsa
TAACCACTAATTTTATGCTATAGGGGATGTACATTTTCGGCCATTATCTTATCCCTTTAGATCCCTGCATTGATAGTAATATAAATTTAGTATTTATGAACGAAAAAATCTTTGAATATTTTTTAAAGTTTAAATTCTAGCGTATGTCGCTTCTAGTGTTTGTCGCACTTTAAAAATTCTACTGTTTGTCGCGAAATTGAAAATTCTACTGTTTGTCGTAGTCTAGTGTTTGACGCATCTATTGTTTGTCTGTCTAGCGTTTGACGCATCTACTGTTTGTCTGTCTAGCGTTTGTCGCATCTACTGTTTGACGTATCTAGTGTTTGACGTAGTACCCTCAAATCATCTCACCAGCTTATACAAAATGGGCCTAAGAACACAATGATTGCCCAATAACACAATGCAATTCCTGTCTTTACCATGATGTTAATGTGTTGTGTTCAGGTGTTTATATTTTCTATATTTATCCTATAAACGTACGATCTAGGATGCACCTTAAGTTTTAAATGACTCTGATTAAATCTAAGCTTTTCTAGTAAATAATGGTAAATTTTGTGTCATGCTCGTTATTCATTTATTAGTTTTTTATCTTTGATTTTATCCAAGCGATTTAAAGGATAAGATAATGGACAATAAATTAATTAATGATGATAAACACAATTACCCCTTCTGTAGATTAAAATTATATAATTAATGAATCAACCAATCAAAATGTTATAAAAGTACCAAAAGTTTTGAAGTCAACCAATGAGAACCCGCGGATAAAAAAAAACTTTGGGTACTAGTACAATTAACAGTTCAATGTACCTACAGCCCTAGATTTAAAAAAAGTTTTGTTCTGGCTAGCTATAGAAAAAAAGCTACATTAAATTGAAGTGGTACGAGTGACTGCGCTTCTAGCATCTAGGGGCACTTCATTCCAAGAAGTGGGGAAGGAAAAAAATTGCCTAAAACCATCCAAGGACCTATTTGAAATTAAAGACTCAATCAGTTCAGTAGTTATTAAAATCTTAAGATACAGCAACAAAAATCTTATTATTTTATGCTAAGGAAGAGTTACAAAATATTGTAAGTAATTATCAGAAAGCTTTTTATTTGTTGCACCCTAACAGTGTTGAACTATGACAAAAGAAAAAGCCTGAGCATCAATGGGAAATGTTTAGTGGCGCCAAGACAACTTATTTATATTTATACACAAACCATAATATATATTAGAGATAGATAAATAGATAAGTGGATTAGATCAGGGATCTTAGGGGATAAGACAATGGAGGATGAATTGATGTGCATACCCAATGATGATGCACACAATTACCCCTTTTGTGGATTACAGTTAGTGGTTGAAACAATTGGATCTCGACTTAAGGGGCATTTCGTTGTATTTTCACAGTGGATTTTCTCTTATTTCTAGCCCCTGCGGGGCAACCACCTAACCTATAAAAAGCTACAGTGAAAATACGACGAAACGCCCCATAAGAGGCCTTGTCACAAAATCGACTATACCCGAAATCATTATTATAAAACTTTGGGGACTAGTGTAATAAAAAGCCCATTGTCCCCTCTCTCTCTGGGATTAGATAGATAACAAGGGTGATTACATCTAAAATTATCAAGATCCACAAATTTTCAAAAACAATTTTCTACCCCATCGTTTCGGACTGACAGATTGAATGGATAGACGGACAGACAATGTGAGTTATGAGTAGCTTCCCTACACAAAAAAGTAAGATAAGCAGGGTCGGAGAGAAAATTAGCTCACTACACTTTTATAATAATATTTTTTTATTGAATTTTGTTTTTTTGGTATTTTAAGTTGAGTGTCCAATCGTTTCAACCACTAATTGTAATCTACAGAAAGAATAATTTTGTGTATCATTATATATTGTGGATGTACACTAATTTATCGACCATTGTCTTATCCCTTTAGATCCCTGGAATTATGTCATTCACCACCATATATATGACACATTTCAGGGATTCTGGGATTGGATTCTGTAATTTAAAACATTGACAACCTTTGAAACAATTTATAAAGACAAATTTATTATTTATTAACACGTCTGTCCTTCTGTCACTCCGTCTTTAATGATGGGTTTGGTCCTACTTTTATTACTAAACTTTCAACATATATTGTTTTAAGTTCCCAGATTACCATAACGAGGACACACTATAAAAGCACTATTGGACGTAAAAGGCCTTGTTCTGTTTTTTCCCTACAACCCTGTTTGAATTTATTTAAAATCATATTTAACCAGATTGAAAGATATCTTTTTATCATTGAGAAATCTTTCATCTTGGCGCCTAAGCACAATTGGACAAACATGCAAAAAAAAAGTTAAAATTCTCTTTAAAGTGTCAGTTCTTTATCAAGGCAGCCCTAAGATTAGGTCCTTATTAAGAATGTATTTAAACCTCGGTGTATTCCCTTAAAGTGCCTGTTGAGCAAAGAAAGGGGAGCTTTTGTTTATTACTTTAGGGTAAGTTAGGTTTTGATATATTGGGTACTGGGTAGCCCCGCAGGTTAGAATAAACACAGGTTGAGATTATGCTCAAAAGGCTCTTTGAAGAAAAGCACTTATATCTCACCCAAAAAAAATTATATAGAAAAATCTATAAATGATACTTTGAATAAGTATTTTATTATTATGTTGTATTTGACACTTAATAAATGCTACAATAATATCCTATAATTATTTCTTAATATATAAATTATGAATACAATTGTACTATCAATCTAGGAGGACTAGTATCCATAGAAGCAAAATTGATCAATATTTGTTTTATTAAGACAAAAATTATAAAAAGTAAGAACAAGATTCATTTAGTAACTTTCTGAATAAAGAGTTTTCAAAAGTTGGGTCAGTATCAAGAAAGCTTTACAGGGTAGGAATCTAAACAATACGCTTTTTAAAGGGATATATTTTTTAAAAATGAAAACCCCAAGATGTTATAAGAAAAGGGTCAATACAATTAGATTTAGAACAATGTCTTTCTGTCCATCTTTCCAACTGAAACTTTAAATCTTAAAATGTTAATGTGTTGTTGTAGAAATACAACATGCTATGTAGATGCTATACATCTATTTAATAAACTGCGCATCATGAATTTATTTTGGCAAAGTGTTTAAGTAAATATTAACTTTTAGCTTTAATCTCAAAAAGTTTGAAGGCAATGATTAATTTTTAAGGACATATACTGATAATAAGATGAAAGGTTGTATGCATTAGGGCTAATTTTCCTTTCAAACTTTTTGTAATATTTATGTAAAGACGTAGGTTCATGTATAAAAAAAATTGCAGCAAAAGGAAGGCGATTGGTATTAAAAAAAGACTTTATTTGTTTCTTTAAGTTTTAATAGCCAAATCATTTTATGGGGGACTTGTTGCGTTTTCTTCAGAAATTTATCCTTAAGAATCTTTGAAATCCAAATAGTTAAAGAGTGGCGTTGTAATTTATCAGTAAATGTGTAAAACATAATTATGGTCTCCAAAGTATCATAAACAGTTATTTCGTTCGTTGGCTTAAAGCTTTTGAGACTTTTATTGTCTTTTCCCCTAACAACACTGAATAAAACAGATTATGTACTTAAATTACCTTTCTCCACCAGGAAGGAAAAATAGTCCATTGTAGCTGGTCTTCTTGGGATCAAAAGGATAAAGCCATCTGGGTTTCATACTGCAAATAATTAAAGTTTATTAATTCCAATGGCCCTTATATAGCGAGGAATGATAATTAAGTGCTTATGTAGTTTATATTTAAATTATCAGGACCAACAGATATAAACGTAATATATCATTTTTTTTAATGTGCTATGATTGATGTTATCATCATTGTTTTCAGTGTAATTGCTAAAGGTAAATTTGATTTAAAATACTCAGTTGAAGAAAAATATAGAATACTTTTAAAAAGATTCATACGTAAACTAGTACAACGAAGCTCATATTAATTAAAAAAGGAAAATTTAAGCAGAATGAATGAAAAGATGATTATAAACTGATAAACATACGGACATCGGTACAGACAGACAAACACGCATAATTAGTTGTAGTGTAGATTCTCCTAGGTCATATCAATTTCATAACAAAATTCAGACATCTACCTGATATAGTAACCGAGAAAATTAAGCTTACCTTGTATAAGAAGCCAGAACCAATCTTGTATCAACATCCGGGTCTTTTTGCAGTAATTCCTCAAAATTTCCACCAGAGGTCTCTTTCATCCAACTATAATAATACAAACCTAATTAATCTATAATATTGATATTCAATATAATAAAATCGTGCACTTATAACCCCTCGCACCCTTATTTTTAATTGTATTGAAAATAAGGGGGTAGGTTTTAAATTTATTCATTTATTGCTTTAGGTCAGATTAAAATATAATATATTTTAATTAGGTAGCCCCGCTGGGTTAGGACAAGGTGAAAGCCCCTGCAGGAGTTAAGCCTATGAAAAATTACCCCATCTTATTTTCAATTTATTTTTAAAAAGATAAGGAGTGGGAAGGTGTTCATTGCTCCACCGGCCATTTATTGGAAAACACTATGTTTCTTTTTTTCTTGGAGGGGGGGGGGAGTTATTTAATCAAAAGATGATTTGATTTTGCACTTTGTTCGTTCTTGTTATCTAAAATGAATACCTGTTTATTTTCCTTCTAATGTTGCCCGAACCAGAAGCTCCAAAATCAATTTCATCAACTTGGGACTGGTAAAACTCTCTAACAGCTCTCAGGTATTGTGACTGAACAAAGTTTAAAAAGTTTTTATTATTTATTTTCAAAAGCGAAGCTTTTCTATAATTACGGTCGGTCCGTCCGTAACGGTTAGGAAACGGTTAGCTCTTTTCGTTGATTAAGACATGTTAGAATAGTACTATCAATTTAAAACTTTGCATGATAATTACTATAACAGTTAGGTACAAATTAGGAAAGCGTAGCAACTCTATAATCTTTACCAGAAAATCCGTACATCAATTAAATATGCAGATTTTTAACTTTTTTTAAACAAGTTTTTGTTATATATAATTATCATATTCATCGGCTTTTGGAATAAAAATTCCTAGGACAACAAGGTCCAATATATAAATGAAAATTCACATACCTTTATTCCAACTCCTTTTTGTAGAAAAATTCTGATATCATTTGTAAACTCATGCTTGCTATAATATGGATCTAAATAAAATACGATAATGATTATTTATATAAAAGCTTTGCTTTTTCTGATATATTGAATATTATCAGACAAAGCCCAAATTGTGTCAAAAAAATCTATGTGACGTCATAAAAATGAGGCAGATGAGAGGAGAAGAGGGAAAAAAACCCCACGTTATGACGTCACATGGTTGATTGTTGCCACAATTTTGACACAATTTGGGCTTTGTCTTGAAACTCAGTAAGTTTAATGTATTATCAATACAGAAATATACGAAATATGAACACAGTAATAGTGTCTGACTGATTATGACGTAACAAAAAAAAATTAGCCAATGAGAGGCCGTTATTGACCAATGGTAAAATTTATAGTGGCCTCTCATTGGCTAATTTTTTTGTTACGTCATAATCAGTCAGACACTATTACTGTGTTCACGAAATATTCAGATAATGTAAAGTTAAATAAAGCGACATTTCAAAAATAAAATCTACATATTTGCTATTACAAGTTATCTTATACCAACAACGAAATTAATTCGGGGTAAAAAACACGAAACATTTACGTGATTTTCATCTCTCGTTGGGGGGTAACACTTAATAGAATAGAAAACCTTTTTCTCTGCCCCCCAAATATTATTTTAGATTTATTTCGCTTGTTGGTTATACCTTATTTCTGATTACAAGTGTGAATCTTTAACTGATGGACACATCAAGACAGACAAACGGACATACGATGGATATAGAGTAACTGTGATAATAAAAGTGATGATACCTTTAAGAATATTAATAATTTTCTTGAATGATTTATGAAGCTCAACGTAGGGTATATTTTCTGCGTGTAAACAATGCCTGTACCATTCAATAATGTTAAAACAATACCTTTATACACTTAGAATTGTTCTATCGATTTTAAACTTTGCATGATGTAACAGATACGTACGAATTAAAAGGGGTAGCAACTTTATTTATAATCGTTACAAAACGTCCACTTAAAACATACTGATTTTTTAACTTTTTTGACAGCAATTTTTATGATGTGATATAATTTTCATTTTAATCTGATTTTTAAAATAATGATTCCTTAGACAACAAGATATATTATTATAAGCGATACATATCTATTACCAAGTCCAAAAAATGTAAGTATGTTCTTAAACAGTATCCTTTATTAAAGTTATTTTTCAACAAATTCATGTGCAATTTTGTTTAGCTATTATTGATGTTCGTTTTACTATTCTCCGTTTTTAGAGATTTGTGGATGTTGTTATTAATGGTAAAATTAATAAATAGTCTTTAAAAAAAATTCTGTCATGGTGGCAAAATAGATTGGAAGTATATTATGGATTTGTTGAAAAAAAAGCAATGATCCTGATAACTGGCAATATTATATTATTTAAATTTAATTTATATTTTATAAAATTTTAGATAAATTGTTGATAACATTATTTTCCTCAGCTCTGTAGATGTATTTGTGTTACTGCTACTCCCTGAAATAAAATAAGTTGAGGTATATTCCCTTCAGGGCTCGGCAGACGCTCGTCAGCCGCCTGTAAGCATCAGGAATATCAACCTTTTACAATTTTAAAATCAGCTGAAAGTCTAAACCTGACCAAAAAATCCCTCTTCTCAAAAAAAGTGTTCAAAGCAGCCAAACGGGGTTAATAAATTTGAGGTTAAGTAGGGGCTGACGAGCGACTGCCAAGCAATGCCTATGATAACTAAATTTGCCCATTCTAAAGATTAAGAATATTGGTTAAGAAGTTTAAACCAACCAATCAAAATTTATAGAAAACGCAAAGTTTATGAGTCAATAATTGAGAGTGTGTTTACAAAAATCTGGGCACCAGTAAAATTTACAGCCCAATGTCCTCAACCTCCCTAGGGGGATGAAATAGTAAAAAACAACTGCGATTCTCAGTTGGGCATGGCTTTGGTAAGGAAGGTAGGTCAACCCTTCAAAAATAAGATCTTCTTAAATAATATTTGCCTTCATTTAAAAATAGCCTAATAACAACCAGATACAGGTGTGAAGCTTCCCTAAAATGGGAAATTCTTTCGCTTCACTGTACATCTTAATGGACAAAAGAATCCTCACTACTTTACATAATAGGATATATATACAGTGAGGGAGCTGTTTATTACACTAGTCCCAAAAGTTTTATATAGTAAGGTTTCTTATTAGTTAGCTAAACAATTTGAAGGACATTTATTGAATTTTGATTGGTTTGTCATTTTGTTGAGTATCCGAACGGTTCAACCACTGATAGTAATCTACAGAAGGGTAATTTTGTGTATCATCACTGGGGACTTTAGATTTATCAATTTATCGGCCATTGTCTTATCCCTTTAGATCCCTGATATATACACTTACCAAGAAACATTAAAGCTACTCCTAGATTCGCAGCAAATGGTGACATAACTATATTTCCAGACGACTAGAGTTTTATTCATATTTAAAATTAACATTTAATGGTTTTTCATTTCTCAAACGAAGAGAATGTTTTTAAAATTTATAGTGAATGAGATTAATCTGTAAGAAAACTGAGCTTCGTTTTTAATAAAATTACTTTCATTTTTAAGTCTACGAGATCAATTATGTTCCTTATTAGCAAAGAAACTAAAAAAATCAAATATTCACTGTTCCACCATAGCATTTTCTTTCCTGGAGGCGCTTCTGGTGTCTAAGGCCTCAAAAATATCCTAAAACCATCCCAACACTTCAATAAAAAAATAAGGAAGCAAAAAAATCCCAGGACCCCTGTGAAGCTTCCCTAAAATGGAGAACTTGATCGATTTAGTAGTTAATGAAATCTTAAGCTATAGACAAAAACCTGACTACTTTTAAAAATACGGACTAACGTCCCATTATAAAGAAACTTATTAACTAACATATAGATTTTATACCAAATTATAATATTTTAAATTTCTAAATATGAATTCCTGATGTAGTGCAGTCTGTCTGTATAAATCAATAGAAAATTCAAAATGTGACTTTGACAATTTTTGCAAGTCTTTAGTATGCCCTAGTCCACTGGTTGCTCCATCAATGCCTCCTACCACCATTTGTAAAATAAAAGTTATCATTGGAATATAAGCCAATGAAAAAATCATCTTTAAATCACGTAACTGTCCAATGATATTCATTCTATAATTTGACAGATTTTTTGAGAAAATTTTGAGGACTTTTTTCACTTTGTAATTTGTGGATGAACAGTATGAAAGGTCATCTTGAAATGGTTATTCAAAAGTAAATAAGCCGCCACTTTTTTAAGCACGCACGAGGAGGGGGGGGGGGAGGTGGAGTTGTTGAAAGGCGCGCGGCTTAAACTTTATATATTCCCTTCAATATCACATATATGTAAATTTGTCATATGTTCGTTTTAAACTTTGTTTGTTTGTTTGTATGACGCTTTGCGTCAGTTCTTGACCAATCAAAATTTAGCGTCAGTTTCACATATTAAACAGAAAAGAAAAGAGTAAACAAAGTTTTTTTTACGGCCGGTGCCGCCAAATTTTCTCGTGTGTGTTTTTTTTGGTAAACAAACTTTTTAGTCACTGTGTTAAATCCGTGTTAAGATCCGTGTACATAAAGGTTCGAAGTCTTTTTATTATACAAAAGTGTCAGATCCTTATTAGTGCCTATAGATAGACAAGTGTCTCTTATATTTGTTTGAAAATCACAATAAATGTTATTTTTATTGTTTTGGCAGAAGTTTTGTGTGTAATGGTCTTGATATAACTAAACTAATACGAAGAAGAAGAAAGATAATAGTAGAGATGAAAATTATTGTATTTTTCAAAGTTAACTTACAAAACTACAATATTTTAATTTGAAGAAAATAGGCAGAAATAAACATGACATGTGGAAAAGGATGTTTGTTTAAAAAATCTCTGTCTTTGCTACCTACATATATTGAAAGTTTATATAAAAAGTTTTTCTCAAAATATAGGCCTAGTAATCGTAGGCTTTGATATGATTTTTTTAAACCGAGAATAATATAAAAAGATTCCTTTAAAAACAATGGGACCAAACATTTTTATTTTATAGACAACTAACTTGATTCAATTCATACCATTTAATTTTAAATTTAATTTTGCTCTTTTTCAAAATATGCTGGTTTGAGTAAACTGTTTATTTTCAATACAGTAGCTCATTTTCCTCCATCAACTCTCCCTGAACCATCACAGTGGAAAATAATTACTAATTTTGGAACTTTTACATAGTGACTTGGTAACCAATTCACTAATAAGACAATCGACTGATGTTATAGTTTAGACAATACTAGTTGGGAACCATCCAGCAACATTTGGTAAAAGTGACAAAGCCCAAAATACATAACTTTTGCACCACGTCGTCTTCCTGCGACGTCATAAAATGAGGGAGATGAGAGGAGAAGTGGAAAAGAAAATCCCTAAAAAATAGATGGAGAATATGACGTCACAGGAAGACGACGTGGTGAAAAGTTATGTATTTTGGGCTTCGTCGATAAAAGTACCTAATGTTTTTTAGGCAACGAATAAGATAACGTAGTTATAAAACTTATCAAAGTAATTTTCAGACTTATCAGGGCATCCAAACTTTTTATTTTAAGGGGGTAAACCAATGTATCTTTAAAAATGAGAGGTTTCAAAATTTGAGGGGGGAAAACACAGCTTTACCCACAATCTTGGAGGTCTTTGAATCCAATGTCGATAGTTCTGTTAGAGGGGACATAAATTTTTGGTGGTAGATCTTCCATATTTTTCACTCAAGGCAAATTTCTGTGCATTCTACTGCATTTATGTTGTGTGCAGTAAATTTAAATAGATGTGGTGTATTCAATAATTGTACAAGTCAATTTTTTAAAGAAAGATTATGCATATGATTGAAGCTTTAAAATATAATGGTGTAAATATTCATTTATGGTAAATTTCGTTGGACTTATTTGATAATTACAGGTATTGAGAAAACACAATTTTAACTAAACCAGAGACAACAATATTGTTCAAAATGCCTAAAAAGTTTCCTTGTGCCACCTCTTATTGTTACCCCACCTCCGTTTGCTAGACAAACTTAACCACCTATTGTAAGAACGATTCGGTCATGTCATATAATAAAGATATAGGAATAGATTGGTATATTATATCTAATTAGTTTTGCAAAGACAGGAAAATGGGCGAACAATGACTGGTACAAGTTGGGTATAAGGGGGTTATCAAATTTAACTTTTTATGTAAAGCTATTTTGTAGTAAGAATAAAAGACGGCTCACATGAAGGAGACTAGCATCGGTGCTAGTTTCCTTCATTCTACATCATTTGGTGCTAGGATTCTTCATCCTTAATATTTACAAGATGGGAGGGATTTTAGGTGTAAAAGGGCCGGGACATATTTTGTGTGAGAAAAAGGGAGGAGCAATTTATGTATTACTAGCGGCTACGCCCCTAGAAGCCTCTAGGGGCACTG
>LS057804.1:0-10592 GCA_900241095.1 Acartia tonsa
CCCCCCCCCCCCCCCCCCCCCCCCCCCCCCCCCCCCCCCCCCCCCCCCCCCCCCCCCGACCATTTTAAAGACCGGTCATTTTTCGTAACGTATACTATACTGTATATATGTAGAGTGTAAATTCACTTATAGTGGTCTTCAATTCAATCCATGGTGCTGCAACTATAGAGAAGCTGTGCTAAGAAAAAACAACAATTAAGGACGAAGTTATAGAGCAGATGTTTAATGATCATAAATCATAAATATTTTTTTATAATTTGAAACCTTTCAAATGTTTAATATATGTTTTAATGTTTATATTTCTATAGTGTACTTGACATACACACGGATCAAGTAAATTAGATGCATATATGTATGGGGAATCTTCTATCAACCTTCTATCTTAAATATCAGCTGATAATATTTGCCCTACAACGTTAAGGACTGATGGATGTAACGACAGGCAATATCAACTATAGAGAAACTTTGCATACAAAAATATTTGTCATGAAGAACAAAAAAGTTAGATTTGTGTGTGTTGGCCCCCACGGATCTAAAGGGATAAAACAATGTCCTATAAATTAATATATTTATGAACTAACCAATCAAAAGTCCGCAAAGATGCTAACCCAACGAATAAGAAAACTTTATTACAAAACTTTGGGGACTAGTGTGTTAAACTGGCCCATGTCCACCTCCCTCTCTGGTTAGCCCCAGTTGACTTGAGGATATGAGGAACAACAAATTTAATTTCAATTCTTTGTTCTTTCAAAGTCAGAGATTAAAGTGTCGCTGGTTCTCAAACATCAGGACATTAAATAAATACAATTCCTATTTAATTTTAAAGAGAGAATTTTAATTCTTCACATATCTTATACAAAGAATCAACAATAACATTTATTAGAAGGAAAGATATCAATTTTTTTATTTACCCAAGAAAATCTCTATCCTAGAACGAATGATATGAAAAAATAATAAAAAAATCTGTACACTTTCAAACCAATAATATGACCGGATTTTACGTCAACTCAGAGTAAGTAATCTAGATTTTATCTATTATAAAAAGTAAAACAATATGCAGCCCCATTAATTGTGTACGTTTATGAATAAATTAAATGCTGTTGTTCATTTATTTCTAATTTTTCATACTTTTAATGATAATTGTCATCATTGCCGAAAACCAATAATTTACATCAATTATTGGTCCTAGGACAAACACAGGAGTCCCAAACGTCGGAGTGGACAAACTTAACCTAACCTAACCTATTTTAAACTATCTTAAAGGTTTTTAAATGCCTAACCCCTGCATGGGGCTTATTTGTATATTCATATCTCAACCTAACCTAACCTGTATAGAAATACATGATCAAATTAATATTTTAACACTCCTGCGTTTGTCCACTCTGACGTTTGGGACTTCTGCGTTTGTCCGGGAACCCAATTAATCACAAATAGATTTATGCTGAAAAATACTTTTAGTACCGTAGCTAATGCTATACTGGTTTCTCTTTGACAAATTTTCTTCTCTTTCATCATTATCATTGTCCTTGTTTCTAGTATTATTAAGAATAAAATAATTTGAAACACCTTGACAATAGCAATTATTTAATAACTATTCCTTGCGTTAATGGGGTGAGGCGGGAGTAAAGGGGTTTTACCCCCATCATAAGAAATTTACACTCAACCATTTTGGGGATAAATTTCCCCTCTCTCAAAATACCTCTTAATAAAACTTTTTTTGGGTGTATTTATCATTAACCTATGGTTGTAAATACCCCATCTAAAATCAAAGTGTATAACCCCCATTTGGTCTCCTATGACATACTAAAAAGTATAAACCTTTATCAACATGGGAGATTATTATCCTTGTTTATTATATAAATAATTTGTATCAATATGCCATAGTAAAGCTTGCGACGTTACGATTGTATAACTTTTCCTCAAAATTAAACAAACTTATAGAATTAAATTTCAAAGTACACGAAGTTATTTGATATTTTGAATTTAAACAACATACGTACATAAAGTATTAAGTTAAGATATAATACTAATCTAATCATTCAGTACGTAGTAAATACGTAAGAACAAGTACAATTGTATTAAATATTTAAAACTAGTTGATTATTTTTTCCGTTTTTAACCGGTATTTTAGGCATGTTAGATTTGTCCTATCGTTTTCAAACGATATGATGATTCCTGAAACTGTTAGGTACGATTTAGAAAGGATAGCTACTCTATAATCGTTACCAAAAAGGCCGTAATTCTATTTAAAACATGTATTTTTTTTAATTTTTGGACAACAAGTTTTAATATGATATAAATATCCTATTAAAATTTTGATTCCTAGGAAAACAAGGTATAATATTATAAGCGAAGCATTTGATATCCTGTAATCTTTTTATCTAAAATTAAGTTAGTCGGTTATTGTTGCAAGCAATATTTTTTATTTCAAAATAATTGCATTACAAATGAGAATTATCAAAATGAAATAATTGAACCTAGAAATAGTGTCTAACTTTTTATCTCTGTGACGTAACAAAAATCCATCTCTTTTTTAGGGGTTTCCTTTCCCACCTCCCCTCTCATCCTTCGATTTTTGTTACGTCACAAAGATTAAAAGTTAGACACTATTACTAGGTTCATATTCTTGGGGTGCTTGGATTTAACCAAATACCCTTAATAAGCAATAAAGTCCCCTTATTAAAAAATTTTAAAAGTCTAAAAGTATGGAGTATTTTGTATAAATAATTTCTTTTTATGCAGCCTACAATGTACAGTTTCTTGACAATAAACATTTTCTAACTATTTTATAAAGAAAAGTATATAACAATAAGCAAAGCAACTAAAAATTTAAACTAATTATTGAGGCAGATTTATAGCTAAACAATTTAATAATGCTTCGTTTATTTGTCATTGATATGGAACCCAGTATTAGTGTCGGACTGATTATGACGTAACAAAAAAAATTAGCCAATGAGAGGACATTATGAATTTTACCATTGGTCAATAACGTTCTCTCATTGGCTAATTTTTTTTGTTACGTCATAATCAGTCCGACACTAATACTGGGTTCTTGATATGCGACATTTTTTTAATTTCTGCATATCTGAAAGTAAAGGGAAAGTGTAAGGATGAATAAGATAAGATTATTTGAAGGAAAAGTAAAGGGGAAGTAATGCAGATATGAAGGAAAAGTTAAGCAAAAGGGAAGGAAAAGTTAAGGGAAAATTAACGGAAAGTTAAGGGAATGTGAAGGAAAGGAGAAGAGAAATAGTGAAGGAAAAGTGAAACAATAGTTAAGGGAAAGTGAAGGGAGTGTGAGGGGAAAATAAAAGGGAAAGTAAATGGAAAGTGAAGGGAAAATGAGTAGGAAGTGGAAATGAAAGAGAAAATAAAGGGGAAGGAAAAAGGAGGTAAGGGAATACTAAATCTATTAAAAATTACCTCATCATTACCTAAGGAATGATTGAATAACAGACAGACACAAACACTTATAGAGTTTCTTGGCTACAAAAAAAAGAGTTTAGCTATAAATCAGCCGCTTTTAAGCAAATGTAAAAGCAAAATAAATAATACAAAGCATAGCTTACGGGTCCTTTTGGCTGGCGTTGTCTTTTTAGCAGCCTTTTCAGCCATCTCAACATATGTGGTGGTTAGGCATGTCTCAACATCTACACAAACATTAATCAGTCAGTCAAAGGAGTGAGTAGGAACTTGCTAAAAATCAGGGATCTTAAGGGATAAGACAATAGATAATAAATGACTATATCTCAAATATAAAAGACACTGCTAAATTGCACAAACTAATCAGGATTCCATAAAAATGTCATATCTCAAGTTTTTAAGCCCAAAAATTAAGTAGGTGTTTTACTTAATTTCATTTAGCTTGTATGTTAGCAGACATGTGACTATGAAACAAGTAAATAATAAGATTATATAACAACATGCAAAGCATTTAAAATAGGGGATGCTTCATCTATAGGAAAACTATTTTACAACAACTTTAAAGGAAAACATCAATTTTCATTTATTACAGTCTTATGTAATAATTTGAGAACAAGTATGGCCACATCTATAAAAGCAAACATCGGAAATCTTAAAGGGATAAGACAATGGTCGATAAATTGATATACATTCATTGATATTCATTATAAAAAAACAAAATTACCCCTTCAGTTTATAACAATTAGTGTTTAAACTAAGTATTGAGAGAACTCGGGGTATAGTCCCTTTCGTAACATCGCACCTTAAGGGGCGATTCTTCGTATTTTTCACAGTAGTTTTTCTCCTATTTCTAGCCCATGCGGGGGGCTCTAACCCTGCGGGGCCAATTACCTAACCCTGTGGGCAATCACCTAACCCAATATAACCTAACTAACCTAAAATAACCTAAATATAAGCCTAAAGCCATTTTAAAAATACGACGAATCGCCCCTTATGGGGTGATGTTACGAAAGTGACAATTCCTTTATAAAACTTTGGTTATTTGTATATTTTATAGTTCAATATCCACTCCCCCCCTGCTCAAAAAAAGGTATAAAAGACTACAGATTCTAATTACAGAAAAGCTTCGCTTTGAAAAAGTCAAAGAAATATTATTTTATTATTCTGAATTGCAAGTTTTAATGTTGTCATAATCAATTATATCAAGTCAACCTTTTTTAAAATTTATTACATTACGCCATTTTCATATTTTTAGATTCGTAGCTTCTCTATAACTTTATTACTTTCCTCTAAATAAATTATTAGGAAGCATTGTTTATGAGAAAAAAATATCTTTATATAAACGATAGCATAAAAGGGGTAATTTTAAGATAAGATGTAATTATCTATAATACAAAGTACAACGATGTCTGTCTGTCCCTTAAGATCTCGATAACCACTGAAGAGACCGGATTCTACTCTTAAGGGTATATACCTATTGGTCCTGTTGTGGTTTTAAGCTATTTTCTTGGGGGGTGAAAAAATGAAAAAATCCCCCCACCCCCAATTTTTTTTCTATTATTTAAAATTAGTGGTGGAGTGGGGACTTTTCACCAGGTACTTATTTTTTTTCATTAATTTCTTCTTTGGGCAAAGCCCCTAGAGGCTAGAGGCGAAGCTGCTAGTAGAATTATATTGGACGAACTAACGAAAAGAGTAAGAGTAACTTTAAAAATACGGTAAAACGGTGGGAAAAAAGGGAAGAGTATTTTAGTCAATCAAAAACAGGAAACTCAACAAATAGCTAAATTTGTAATTAGGAACAACGGCTACGCCTTATCACATACTAGCGGCTACGCCCCTAGAGGTCTCTAAGGGCACTTGAGGAGGAAGGAGTCGAATTTGATAACACAATTTCTTATTTTAGATTTTAAAAGAAAAAGTACAAAAAAAAATTTTAGGGGGGGGGTTATTTTTCATTTTTGGGGGGAGTTGGGGGTGTTCCCGGGACCTATGAGAAGCTACCCTGTTAAGGAGAACCAGATCGGTTCAGCGGTTAGCGAGATCCTTCGGTAACACAGACACACAAACAGACAAACATCCTGTTACTTTAGTATAAGGATTAAATAGCTCAACACTATCATCCTGGGAGGTCTTAGGAGGGTGGAATCATCCTCCCCCAAGATAAAAATAAAAGTTAATTCCACGACATTAAAGAAACTTTACTGTACAGTGTATGTACAACCACTTTTCAAGATAAATTTTATTGATTGTATATTTTCTCGATGTTTTAGCTTACTTTCTAAAGATATATTTCGTGGACTTTTACTATCCTTTTATAAACCGAAGCTTTTTATAAATAGGGTCTGTCCGTACGTTCGTAAGGAACGAATTATTTTTGCATTGTCCTATTGATTACAAACTTGGAATGATGGTTTTTGTAAGAGTTGGGTAGAATTTAGAAAACGTGGCAACTATATAAATGTCTTTATTGAAAACACTTTTTTATTTCAATTTTTTAGACGATAAACTTTATCTGATTTTTGGAATGCTAATTTCTTGGACTATTAGGCACTATGAAATCAGCGAAGTATTTCTTAAATCAAGTCTTAAAATGTAGGTATGTCCGTAGAAATTATATTGTATTTTAGTAATTTTAACAAATTTTAACGGAATTTTTATGTTACTTTATTCATGCCAATGTTGGTTTGTTTGTGTGCTTTGTTGAGGTTCGCTTTCAAGGATGTTGTCATCATTGTTCTTTTTTTATTTGCGCATTTAATGTAAAACTTTTTTTTGTGGAATATATTGCTTTAAGTTGCTTTTAAAAAACCACAAATAAAACTTTTATTTCACGTGAAAGGCCTATAAACCTCTTTTTTTTAGTTAAACTTACATCATTTTAAGTTTTATTTAAATTATATAAATAGAATAAAGTAAGAAATATAGTTTTGCACTAAATCATCTCAAATGTATGTGTCAAGTAAAATCTGATGAACGGTCCATAATAATCAGGGAAGCTTCATATAGGTCTAAGATAGACTAGGCCCTCCATAAGAAGCAAAGGGAGTAGCCGCTGATAAAGAGATAGGTAGATAAAGATATTGTTCTTAATATTAAAAGAATAGAAAAATATTATTAGAAATAAAAAATGATAGTATTAAAACTAAAATAATTCATAGCATAAATATTACATGTTTAATATTGACTGTACCTCGTCAATTACCGTACGGGCGAGTCTGCTGTCCATAACGTCCAACAATCAAGGATAACTAGGGGAAGCCAAATCTCTCATTTTCTCTTCTAACACCCAGAGTGTTAGGTAAGGTAACGCCCATCAGACAACCAACTCTTTTATTGCACGACCTTTGTCTGGACGTTATAACTGTGTATGATAATGTGATGCGCCTGTTTTGGGCGAAAGCATTCTCCTGCTCTAACTATTAATTTCGCGTTTCTAACAAAACAGAAGTTTTAACAATTTTAAACATCTTTCGTTATGACGTTGTGTTAAGCAGAGAATTGTGCTGTGTGATTAGCAATATGGATAAAAAAAGATACACTGTAGAAACACTAAAAGCTTTTAGTTGCAGTACACGAAACTTTTCTTGAGCTATGTCCATATAAAACAAGAATTAAAATGTTGATTTATAGCGTAGCAATGAAAAGCTAGCATCGTTTGAGTGTAAAAATATAAGAAATTTTTAGAAATATTTAGTTTATGTTAATTCTAAATATTTCATTGTCTAAAGAATTAGATCTTGATTTGTTGGTACAAACTTTTCCACTAATGATTATTATCTAAAGAAGGGGTATTTAAATTAATATTTCGTCCATTGTCTTATCCCTAAAGCTCCACTGCTTAAAGTAACGTACTTATGTTAATTAGTATGTCTGTCTATTTATTGCTATAATACTAAATAAATACAGAATAGCTTAAAACCTGACCAAGACCTTTATAAAGGAGTAAACTTATAATATCTCCCTTTTTATTAATATCTTAAGATAGAGTTATTCTTTAGCTTTTTTGCTTAATTAATTACATCATTAAGTTTGATGTATAAAAAGTACTTACATTTTGAAAATATATAACTTTCTGTGGTAAAAAATAATTTTGAAAACAAAAAACAAGAGCAATAAAATTCAAAAGCAGAGCTCTACTAATATAATACAAAGTTAGTTTAAACAGTTGATTGTTTGATCTAGCTATTCACTCAACTAATTAAGCTATCCTTTTTATAAAACATACT
The DNA here is from genome assembly GCA_900241095.1 of Acartia tonsa. Taxonomy (NCBI): domain Eukaryota; kingdom Metazoa; phylum Arthropoda; class Copepoda; order Calanoida; family Acartiidae; genus Acartia; species Acartia tonsa. The sequence goes on from LS057804.1 coordinate 7,653, forward strand.
TATGTTTCATTATAGTTTAATTTTAAAATTTAAGTCATGGTATGGTTTTAGGATATTTTCTATCCTTTTTCTCCATTAAAGTATAAAGGCATTGGATGCTAGGAGTGAAGCCACAAGTAGAAATACAATAACTGAAGGAAATACAATTGAAATGAATATCTACTTAATTTTTTTAGGTAAATTGAAATCAAATGCTTAGCAAAAGATTATAATTTTATACTATAAATTCATACTCAGTGATTTATATATTTTAAATATTTTACTTGACATCAAAACAGGGGATTGAAAGTTTTATTAAGATATTTCGCAACTTTTTTTTAAAAAAACTTCTTTTTTTACACAACTTTTGTTGAGTGTTGGCAATTTAATGAAATCATGTTTTGTTTTTCACACAATTATTTCTTCAATTATTGCATTAAAAAAAAGTTGTTAACTTTACACTTTACATATACTTTGCAATAAGATTAAGTCATCGAAAAAGTACTTTAATTAATGAATACAATGACTGGAAAATGTATTTTAATTGAAAAATAAATAAAATGATGATTAGCTTGAAAGATAAGTAGTAAATTTGTCTATAGCTTTGCGTTTACTTATCCAATTATTGTATAAAGTAGTAAGAGTTTTCTGTATGAACCTTAAGATCTCAATAACTACTGAACCAATTGGGTTTTCTATTTTGAATAAGCTTCACATAAGTCCTGTGATTGTTTTAGGCTATTTCTTATTTTTCAGATTTCAGCCTCTCACTGCTCTTTCGAATACAGAGCCCCAAGATGCTATGGCCGTAGCATTTAGTCCTATTTTATAAAGTAGTAAGATTTTTTGTCTCTAGCTAAAGATTTCGTTGACTACTGAACTGATATAGTTCTCCATTATATGAAAGCTTTTTATAGATCCCTGGATGGTTTTAGGCTACTTAATTTTATATCTAAGTTTGCTTTTATGCTATTTTCTCACTTTCTTTACTTTTGAATTCAAAGCTCCTATATTCTAGGAACGCAGCCGCTAGTTGCACTATATAAAGTAGTGAGTTTTTTTGTTTGAAGATTAAGGTTTCATATCTACTGAACCAATTGTGTTCCCTATTTTAGGTATGCTTCACAGAGGTACTGTAATGGCTTTAGGCTATTCAATTTTCAGATTTAAGTCTTAGGATGGTTTTCAGTTATTTTTCTAGTAAATTCATAAAGTAAGACTCTTTTTCATCTATTCTTATGAGTTATGAGATGAATTTTCTTAAATTTAAGAATATATTTTTTTATTAATTGTTTGCATAAACCTTTTTTTATAGAATCCTTTTGAATTGTTCTGACAATGCTAAATCATTTTGCATTTATAGAAATTGGATCGTTTCTGCGAAATAAAAATAAACATTTACCAAAAAAAAGTTCTATATTCTATTTATCTATTTTCTATTTATATTTATAAATAAAGGCTACTCTATAACTAAAGATAATTGCATTGTATGTAGCTTTATTAAAACAAAAAAAATACTCATTTCTCGCATCGTATTAAAAACAGCTTTCCGTGAATATAAAATGTACAATTATAAGATTAAAACCAGTTTTTTTAGCCCAGAGATGCTGAAGGCACGGGCTAAAAAACTGATTTAATCTTATGATTGTACATTTTTATATTCGTTGTAAACTGAATATAATACGGTGTTAGACATAGTTTTTTCGTATGGATGAGAACCGGTTCTAATTCACCGGATATCAATCGGTTTTGAATGAATACGAGATAAATGATTATTCTATCCCATAATACTAATTGATTAATTCTCGTCAAAATGTTTGAGACTGAAGTATAAAGAACATTTTAAGATACAAAACAATAGAAGTGATTGTGAGACTGATCCTAATTGTTTTTGTAGTATGGAGGGTTTTGTTTGTACTTTAATATTAAGAATCTAATATTAATAATTTTATCCCCAATACATGAGTGGTTTTCTTTTTGTCCGTTTGATTTTATCAAGATGTTTAATATTATTTTTGGAAATGATGAATTGAAGGTGCATTATAAAACTTTAGTAGTACAGGATTTAAACAGGATGAAAAGTTAATATCATTTAATATCTACGTAATATCTAAATCCTTTTCTAAAAATGTCTAGAATGTTCTATCGTAAAAAATCCTCTGTCTATAGAGTTTATTTATATATCAATTAATAAATTAAAAATTGATTGGAAAGAACATGTAAAGAAATTGTGACATATTATAATTAACAATTATTACCAAACTTTTTCAACAAATAACTTGAACAACAATAAATCTAACAACGTTGCCTTTACTTACTTTCAAAGGGTACATGGGACTTACTTTCAAAAGCTATTTTTTAAATTATATACAAATTTATACATTTTATATTTTTAAATATACTAAAGCACTATATTATAATCTAAAATAGTAATTTTACATAAAAGCAAATATTCTTACTTATATATAGATAAATTCAAAGCTATTTTTGCATATATATTAATTCTAGAATTATGCACACAGGTAAAATTGGAACACCAAATTTGTATATTTTTAAAATCTTTATTTGTTGGAATTAGATTAGACGGTTAATTTTGAATTCCTTGAAATCGAAAAAAAAATTTAGAATCAGAACAAAAAGCTAAATTTAAGGCTTCCAATTTGACCTGTATTTAATTTATTTTTTGTAAATTTGTATTTAAATCTCTTTTTTTACCTCTTCTGGGTCCCATTCTGGGCATTTTTCATTATCTTTTTCTATAAACACCATAAACTTCTGAAATATTTAATGGCATTTTGGGGCGCTATCACACAATTATGAGCACTAATTAAAAAATTAGAGAATTGGAAGTAATTTTTCGTTTGTTTGTTTATGAACACAGTAATAGTGTCTGACTGATTATGACGTAACAAAAAAATTAGCCAATGAGAGGCCGTTATTGACCAATGGTAAAATTTATAG
>LS057805.1:0-10590 GCA_900241095.1 Acartia tonsa
CCAAGTACAGGGTTAAGGGGTGTTTACCCCTTTAGACTTTGAATCTCTTATTTTACACCCCTCAAGTTTTTTTAAAAATACGTTTGATTACTCCCCTTGAACGTATAGAACCCCTAATTTTACCCCAATACAAAGTAAAAAGCTTGGGCGTCCTTGTGTTAACATTAGTTTACAATTTGCCTTTTGTTCTTTTGCCAGCACCCGGTTGTATTTACATTTTTGAAAGATTCAGCTGATCTGAAAGACCCAACCCAAAGTTAGTAGAAGGCCTTTGAAAAGGGGTGATTGTTACATATACTATTTATCGCTCTATATATATTACTTTAATGTTGAGCTACTTAATATCCTACAAAGGGCAAAAGTTTAGACTTTTAATTTCGGTCAATAGGTTTGCTATAGATTTATAAAATTAAAAAAAAACTTTTTTTAAAAATATGTTTTGTTTTATTCTCATGAAAATTATGTATTAAAATAAATAATCGGATTTTTGAAATATTTAAAATATGACCACTGGAAAGCTTAGAAAAGTTTCTAAATGGCCAAATCAAATTTGTTATATATCATTAGAATTAAATTGTTTTGACAATTGTATGAACAAAATTCCCCAATACACACATTGAGTTTGGTATATAAATGATTTAAGTTTTATGCATAATAAATTTGCTCAGTAGTTGCGTATATATAGACAGGGGTCTATAAATCCGTGGACAGGAATAGCTGTAGTGTCTGCTGTGTTAATGCATTAATTCACCTAAAGCATGATACTTTTTATATTTACTAGCAGATTCGCCCCTAGCCTCTGGGGGCTTTTTCCCTAAAGGTTCAGGGGAAAATTTTAAAATTTTGATGAGATGTTTTAGATATTTTCTGTATTCTATAACTTTATAACTTTTCATAAATTTTTCATATTTTTTTATATTGATTTATACTTTTTAAAAATTAAATTTTTTTCTCTTTTTTATGCTTTTAGATATTTCTTTACCATTAGTCTTCTTTGGGCTTCGCCCCTACAGGAATAATTTTGATGAGATGTTTTAGATATTTTCTGTATTCTATAACTTATAACTTTTCATAAATTTTTCATATTTTTTTATATTGATTTATATTTTTTAAAACATTAATTTTTTTTCTCTTTTTTATGCTTTTAGATATTTCTTTACCATTAGCCTTCTTTGGGCTTTGCCCCTACAGGAAAATGAACGTTTCACAATCTTTGTGAATTTTATAAAAAAAAGTTTGAAAGAAGAAAAAAATGTAAAAAGAAAAAAATTTAATAAAAAATGTACAAAACCATAAATTTTTTTTTGGGGGGGGGAGGGAATTTTAAATTTGAGGGGGTTGGGGTTGTCACCCCAAAAAAAATTTTTTAACCACCTGGACCAGTGGGTATAATTACAAAAGAGTAGAATCTAATCGGTTCAGTGGTTACCAAGATCTTAAGGGACAGACGGATTGGCGGATAGACAGACAGACATCAAGCTACCAACCCTCTGTTATATATGTTGGCCCTGTCTTTTTTGTTTACACCAAGACTAACAAAATCAATAAAAGATAATTTGTTAAAAGTTTCATAGAAAAGTCATAGATAAATTTAAACATTTTATTCAATTGTACTACAATCGTTTACATTATTGCTAAAAAATAAGAAGCTTAAATAATATTTTCTTGAATGTGTTTATGAAAAAAAAACATTCTTTATGCCCTCTTAATGAACTGGAAGGTTGTTCTACTGCTGAAGATGGTTGTTCTTCCTCCGTAATGTGGTTAGTATTTTTCTTAGTTCTAGTTCTAGTTCAACTAGATTATCCTTCTGGGTTAAAAGGGTTGCTGTTTTTTACAGGTATGTATTCATGTAGATTATCATCTTCAATTTGATTTAAAGCTCCTTTTGGTTCAATGAATGTTTCTAAATTTCCCTCATGAACAATTAGAGCAAACATTGGTTGAAGTAGTTTTATCATATTTCTACAAAATGTATCATTTTCATTTTTTATAGTATTACTCCTCTTAGCATCAATGGTTGTCTTCCTAAATGAATACTTTAAAGAAATTTTATCTCCCCAAGCTGCAAATTCACTTTTAGAATCCATATTTTCATCAGCAAATATAATTATATTTTTAGATTTGCTGAAAGTATCCAAATCTTTATGTAGTAATGCTTTTTGAATATTGAAATAATTTATATGTCTTGGCTTGTTTTCTACATCTTTGATATAATTCCCTGTTTTCACTTCATAGTAACTCCAGGATACTTCAGAATATTTTCCCGAAATGTTTCTCTTTACATCTTCATAAAGTTCTTTGTTATCTAATTTGATTTTCTCTCCAACTTTTACTTCTTTTTCAGGTGACATAAGAAACTTCATTTTATTTGCTTCTGTAATAATGTTTTGAGAGATTTTTGAGTATGTTATGATTGTAATAGCCTCATTTTGTTCAAATAGATTGTACTTATCTAATATTGCCATAGTTAAGGTACTAATATCATGTTTATATCTATTATGATAGTGATAACACTTTGAAACTACTCCTTCATTATGAATTTTATGTAGATTTTCATTGAAACCGCTCATTTCACCCAAACCTGAATTTAAAGCATGCAAATCATGAAGATTGTCAACCTGAATAAAGTTTAGAGATTCTTTGGGTTGGCTGAATTTTTCAATATTGCCATCATGAACAACCAGTGCAAACTTTGGATGATTTATCATTATCATATTCCTAAAATATAGATAACATTGTTTTCTTATCTTGTTACTGTTCTCAAAATCTATGCTTGTCATATAATCCGATAATTTTAGTGACTTAAAGTTTCCCCAAGCTACAAATAAACGTTTGTGATCAATATTTTCATCAGCAAATACAATGATATTCTTTAATTCACTGGGTGCATCTAAATCTTTTACATCATCAAAATCAATATTGATATAATTGATATGTCTTGGCTTGTTTACAAGATCCTTGATAAAATTTCCTGTTTTTACTTCATAGTAGCTCCAGGATACTTCAGAATATTTACTAGAAATGTTTCTCTTCACATCTTCATAAAGTTCTTTGTTTTCTAATTTGATTTTCTTTCCAACTTTTACTTCTTTTTCAGGTGACATAAGAAACTTCATTTTATTTGCTTTTGTAATAATGTTTTGAGAGATTCTTGAGTATGTTATTATTGCAATACTCTCATCCACATCAAATAAATTGTACTTATCTAATATTGCCATAGTTAAAGCACTGATATCATGTTTATATGTATTATGATAGTAATAACACTCTGGAGCCTCTCCTTCAGAATAAATAAATTCATGCAGGTTTTTATCTTCAATTGCACTAGAACTTTCTAGTACACCATTATCTTTCTCCAAAATAAGAATGACAAAGGACTCTGTTTTAAGTATTGAATTCATTGTACACAAAGGATCTGAATCACAAATAATAACATTTCTTCCTTGAGCATCACCGAATTCCTGTGAATTTGTTACCAATATTCCTACAGGTTTTTCCATGTATTCTTTAAAGTCTCTTACAACTGGTATAGTTGAAGAAAGGTGTTTGTTTAAGAATTCAAATAGTTCAGTACAATCATCTTGATTTGATAATACAATAACACTTTCATTAGGTTTATCTTGGATATATTTATGCACAGCAGCAACACATAATAAACCAGGATGAATTTCGTAAACATTTTTGTAGTAAAAAAAGAAAAGTTTATCCTCAATTAGATTAAAAACACCTTTAGGTTTTCTAAGTGTTTCTATATTCCCATCATGAACAACTATGGCACAGTTTGGTTGACATATCATTATTAGATTTCTGTAAAATTTATCATTTTCAGTTCTTATCCTATTACTCTCCTCAACATCTATGCTTGTCTCATCTTCTGAATGTTTAAGAGAACTATAGTTTCCCCAAGCTTCAAATTCATGTTTATTATCAATGTTTTCATCAGCAAATACAATGATATTGTTTAATTCACTGAGTCCATTGAAATCTTTTATATCAACAAAATCAATATTAATATAATTGATATGTCTTGGCTTGTTTACAAGATCTTTGATATAATTTCCTGCTTTCACCTCATTGTAGCTCCAAGATACTTTTGCATATTTTCTAGAAATTTTTCTCTTGACATCTTCATAGAGTTCTTTGTTTTCTAATTTGATTTTCTTTCCAACTTTTACTTCTTTTTCAAGGTACATAAGAAACTTCTTTCTATTTGCCTCTGTAATAATATTTTTTGATATTCTTGAGTATGTTATGATTGTAATACTCTCATCCTGATCAAAAAAATTGTACTTATCTATTATTGCCATAGTTAAAGCACTAATATCATGTTTATATTTATTATGATAGTGATGACACTCTGGAGCTTTTCCTTCAGGATAAATAAATTCATGCAGATTCTTATCTTCAATTGCACTAGAACTATTTTGTATACTTTTATCATTTCCCAAAATAATAATTACAAAGGAGTTTGTTCTGAGTATTAAATTCCTTATAGAAATAGAATCTGTATCACAAAAGATTATGTTCCTTCCTTGGACACCATCAATTTCCTGTGAATTTGTTACCAATATTCCTTCAGGTTTTTCCATGTATGCTTTAGAGTCCTTAACAACTGGTATAGTTGGAGGAAGGTGTTTGTTTAAGAATTCAAATAATTTTGCACAATCAAATTTATTTGATATTACAATAACACTTTCATTAGGTTTATCTAGGAAATATTTATGCACAGCAGCAATACATAATAAACCAGAATATATTTCATAAAAATTTCTGTAGTAAATATAGAAAAGTGTATCCTCAATTAGATTAAGAACTCCTTCAGGATGACTGAATGCTTCAAAATTTCCATCATGAACAACTATTGCAAACTTTGGTCGACATAACATTATTAGGTTTCTGTAAAATTTATCGAATTCATTTCTTATCCTCTTACTCTCCTCAACATCTATGCTTGTCACATCTTCTGAATATTTAAGTGAGCGATAGTTTCCCCAAGCTGCAAATCCATGTTTATTATCAATATTTTCATCAGTAAATACAATGATATTCTTTAATTCACTTAGGGCATCAAAATCTTTTACAGCAACAGAATCAATATTGATATAATTGATGTGTTTTGACTTGTTTACAAAATATTTGATATGATTTCCTATTTTCACCTCATAGTAGCTCCAAGATACACGATTTTTTCTAGAAATATTTCTCTTTACATTTTCATAAAGCTTTTTATTTTGTAACTTGATTTTCTTTGCAACTTTTGCTTCTTTTTTAGGTGAAATGAGAAACTTCTTCGTATTTGCTTCTGTAATAATATTTTTTGAAATTCTTGAGTATGTTATGATTGCTATACTCTCATCCTGGTCAAATAATTTGTATTTCTGTAATATTGCCATAGTTAAGGCACTAATATCTCGTTTAAATATATTTTGATAGTGATGACACTCTGGAGCTTTTCCTTCAGGATGAATAAATCTATGCAGATTTTTATCCTCAATTGCAATAGAACTATCTATTATATCATTATCCTTCTCCAAAATAATAATTACACAGGACTCTGTTTTAAGTATTGAATTCCTTATACACATGGGATCTGTATCACAAATGATAACATTTCTTCCTTGGGTACCATCAATTTCCTGTGAATTTGTTACCAATATTCCTTCAGGTTTTTCCGTGTATGCTTTAAAGTCTCTAACAACTGGTATAGATGGAGAAAGGTGTTTGTTTAAGAATTCAAATATTTTAGAACAATCATCTTTTTTTGATAAAACAATAACACTTTCATTAGGTTTATCTAGGAAATATTTATGTACAGCAGCAATACATAACAAACCAGGATGAATTTCATAAACATTTCTATAGTAGAAATTAAGTTTATCCTCAATGAGATTAAAAACACCTTTAGGTTGACTAAGTGTTTCTAAATTTCCATCATGAACAACAATGGCAAAGTTTGGTTGACATAACATTATCAGATTTTTATAAAATCTAATGAATTCATTTCTTTTCCTATTAATCTCCTCAACACTTATGCTTTTCCTGAAATCTGAATATTCTAAACTATGTTCTTTTTCCCAAACAGCAAATTCATTCTCATGATGGATATTTTCATCTGCAAATACAATGATATTCTTTAATTCACTGAGTGCGTCAAATTCTTTTACAGCAACAGAATCAATATTGATATAATTGATATGTCTTGGCTTGTTTTCAATATCTTTTATATAATTCCCTGCTTTTACCTCATAGTAGCTCCAAGATACTTCAGAATATTTACCAGAAATGTGTCTTTTCACATCTTCATAAAGTTCTTTGTTGTGAATTTGAATTTGTTCTGCAAGTTTTACTTCTTTTACAGGTGAAGCAAGAAACTCCTTTGAATTTGCCTCTGTAATAATATCTTTTGAAACTCTTGACTTTGTTATGATTGCAATATCCTCATCTTGGTCAAATAAATTGTACTTATCAAATATTGCCATAGTTAAGGTGCTGATATCATGTTTGTGTTTATTGTGATAGTGATGACACTGTAGAGCTATTCCTTGAGGATAGATAAATTCATGAAGATTTTCATCTTCAATTGCTTCAGAACAATTTAGTATATCATTTTCTTTCCCCAAAATAATGATTGCAAAGGACATTGTTCTAAGTATTGAATTTCTTAAATAAATAGATAAGTATCCTGTATCACATATGATAATGTTCCTTGCTTGAGCACCCTGGAATTCCTGTATATTTGTTACCAATATTCCTTCAGGTTTTTCCATGTAAGCATTAAAGTCTTTAACTACTTGTATAGTTGAAGATAGGTGCTTATTTAAGAATTCAAATAACTCGGTAAAATCATCTTTATTTGATAATACAATAACACTTTCTTTAGGTTTATCTAAGAAATATTTATGTACAGCAGCAATACCTAATAAACCAGGATGAATTTCATAAATATTTCTGTAGTAAAAATTATGGTTACCCATGATGTTTGTATCAGGAAAATAGCACATTTTTTGACTAGATTTTTGTGTTAAAGCTTTAGCTACTCTACGTATCTGTTGACTATTTCTCATATTTTTGGTGAGATTAACATGTACTGCATTATGATTAACTTTCATAGTTTCTATCCACTTTTTTCTCTTATTTATAATGTACTGATTTATTAATTCATGTTCTACTTTTAAGTTAACACAGATTGTCTCTATAGAGTCAGGAAGATAATAATTTCCAATTATCATTTCATCAATGAATAAATGATCACAATAGTTAACTCTTAAAAATCTGTTTAATGCATTGATTATCTCAGTTTGTGGTGTAAGTTCTAAACTAATCCCTAAATCTTCAGTTGTAATAACTCTTATATTAGGATAAATATTAAAATCCACTGCAGCTATAATATCCATAACAGATGATTTTGACCTATAAAAACCTGTAAGGTAACCATGAGACAGTGCAGTTAGATCAATGTAAAATATCTGTTGTTTACGGTTGTCAGTAGCACATTTTTTAGCTCGTTCTTTTAGTATATAAGTTTTGCCTGTACCAAAGTCACCATCTATGATAAGGAATTTGGCCGATGAATGTACTGCTTGCAGCTGTTCATTGTTGAGCATGTATACAGAAATATTACTATCTCCAAATAATCCTTCATTCTTTCCAGTTAATGCTTTCTCTACTTCTCTGCTTATTGTCAATGGATCTGATAACAATTGATCAAATCTTCTTGATTCTTTTACTGAAATGTGAAATATCAATTCAGCTACAAGATTTTCATATACTGCCTGATCAAAATTATCAGAGGTAACAAGATTATGTTTGATTATTTGCTTCAACCAAGGTGTTACATCATTAACATCTTTTTCTTGAAGAATGAATTTCTGACAGCTGACACAGGGTATTGTGGTTTCTTCAAGTATTGTCAAATATGGGACACAGGCAGCTCTGACAAACATCCAATCTTTAGAAAACATACCTCGAAATAATTTTTGTATGAAAGAGAAGTGTTGTTTTGTTTGTTCTGAAGCATTTATCAGTAGTTTGAGTTTGTTATTACTTTCTTTAGGGCCAAGCTTAACCTCTATATTTATAATAGCATTATGTTCTGGAATAATTATTAGAGAATCCCATTCTGTTTTTGTTTCTTGAAGGCTGTAGTTAAAGTATTGATAGGAATAAAATTTCTCTAGATTGTTGGTAGAAAACTTATATAAGGGGGTGTTTTCAATTTTAGTTTTCTTATTGCCTCCTTGCTCTTTAAGCACCTGTAAGAGTAAATGTTTTATATATGTTATGCATATTAAGTCATTAGTACTTATCTTTAAATCTCATATGTTACATAATTAAAAATAAAAGCATAATTTTAAATATTAATGAGATGGTAAATACTTTTAATCTCCATCCTCAAATGAACTTGCATTATCTATAAAACATTCCTTTTTAAATAGCCAGCTCTTGGAATCTTTTAAATCAAGCTTGTTTTCTTTCCATTTAGTATGTTCATCTATGCATAAATCTAGTTTATCCCTAGGAATATTTTCAATGTCCAACAATTTCTTTATTCTTTTTTCATGCTCATTAAAATCTGCACTTTGATCTTTTCCTCTGGTGTCTTTTCCCTTCTGAACTAGTTGTTGAATGCAATCTCCAGATTGAAATCCGTTGATCACAAAACATTCCTTCTTCAATTTTCTGGCAGCATTAACAATTTGATGATGTAAAAGTTCTTCACAATATTTATCCGAAATTTGATCATCTTGAATCTTTTTTCCTTCCTTTCCAAACACAGTTGGGTTCTTAGGCATTACATAATGATTTGGAATAGCTATAATCTTACACTCTGGATCATAATAATAATCAGCAACTTTTTTCTTAATCTCTTCAATCTTTTCTTTAACTAAAATTCTTTTATTTTCTCCTGCAGGTCCATGAAAGTTTATACTCAGGTAACTAAATTCTTTAGTCAAGTTTGATGCTAGAGAATCTTGTGAATATAGGGGATACACTCCAAATTGAAGGTCACAAGTGCAGGAACAATTAGCTGATGGGCTAGCTTCTTCCATTTCATAAACCTAAAATACATATTACAATACATCAAAAAGAAATCATTAGAGAGATTCATAAGTTTTAATTGTAATAAGCAAAAAGATTTTGTCTGTAAAAAAATATGCCATAATTCATTTTACATTATAACAATTTTCTAACCCAATTGTATTGTTATAAAAGCAATACTGATATCTTACTATCTATTTACCTATTAATTGTGTTATATGCATGTATCCAATATGATTATGTTACTAAAATTCGATGTAGCTAGAAACCTTAAAACCCTTATTTGAATATGTTGTTCTAAATTGGTATTTTCAGCTATTGCATATATTCCAGACATACAATTTATAGCTATTTTTGAATAAATGAATTAAGGGTAATTGTTGCGTTTAAGGATAGAATATTTTTTTTCATATAAACCTGTTACAATATATACAGCTTCCTTTTGATTGCTAAGATGATAGGAAATTTTAAAGTCTTTTTTTCTTTTGAAACAAATATGTAAAAAGCAAAATTATTGTTTTGACTTAAACAAAGTATTTTATGTTAAAAAAAATAATAAAATATCATCTAGTAGTACATCTTAATATGAAATATAGGTGTTCAAGTCAATTTCAGATTCCAGGTACAATCCTGTAGGTCCTGATCCTACAGTCTCCAGCAAACTTTAAATAGCTCCTGTTACCGCAATTTTTGGCCTAAATACTTCAAATTTTAAACTTAAGCTTTTTTAATATGTCTACATAAAATACTAAAATTTCATGAAAATTCGCCACCGTTTTTCCGCCGATCGCCGATTGCAGTAGTTGCACAGTACAGAAGCCAAGTACAGCTGCTGCTGCCAAAATTTATATTTTGTGATTTCTTATATAGATTTTAGATAAAAATAAACATTTCCTGAGAAAAAAATGTTCTTCTAGCTTAGAAAATAAGAAAATTACAACATTTTAAATTTTGCAAAAAAGGACATAAAACAAAGATTTGTAAATTCAAGGGTAAGGAAGCGAAATATGACTTTGAGTGACTTATAGTCGGATATTCATTGGCAAACTAGGGAAATGCACAAAAGGATTAGCCCTGTAGCTTTAATAGGAACTGAGATAATAAAGGGATAGAGTTTGATATGAATGGCATCTTTGTAAATTTTAAGAGTGAAATACATTTGTAAGTGGTTGCATTCTAAAACTCAATTTTCTCAAATTCTTTTTCGGTCAGAACAGTACATTTTATCTGTTGCATATTCCCTCTTTGTCTAATTCCGATATGAACCCACCCTACTAACTATATATAGAATATTTATCAAAATCATCAAAACTGCTTAGTAAACCTACATTCAACACTGACTTTAATGCTATAACAATTTCCCAACCCCTCAATTACTACAAATTTGAAAACATTTAGAGAAACAAGGATGACAACATCCATAAAAGCGAAGCACTGAAACGGTAGGACAAACGGACATTAACACTTACAAAGTGTCAGAACTGAATAATCAGAATATGAATGTGTAAGAGTCGATGCAAAATTTTAAGTAAATTTGTTGAAAAACTC
>LS057806.1:0-10589 GCA_900241095.1 Acartia tonsa
TTTTTTTTACTTTTTCTTTTAAAATCTAAAATAAGAAATTGAATTATTAAATTCGACTCTCTCCTCCTCAAATGCCCCTAGAGGCCTCTAGGGACGTAGCCGCTAGTATACTAGAAAATATTAAAAATCTCATGATATATCATGTATTAAGTACAAGTATTCTTTTAACTGCGTTTAACAAACTGCTTTTTTTAATCTTCTAGAGAAGTTGGAGAAAGTTAGAATGCTGAAAACTATCTTTCAAGACTTTCACAATAGCCTAAAACCATTCTCGGTTTTTAAATCTTTCCTAAAATCAAAAAAATAAATAATCGGTTTAGTGGTTAGCGGGATCTTTACAAAGAAAACTTTACTTCTTTATAAAATAAATAAATTACATTTGTTGCATCAAACGTGTTTAAGTATACATTTAACTATGTGTGATAAAAAATAGAAAGGCACAGAAGTTGTATAGAGGAAAAGTGTATGACTGTTTATATTTAATATGCATTCGGACAGACGGACGGACGGACATGTTTATATTGTTTAGAATCGATGCTCTGTGGGGTGTTATGGTATTGCTATTTGGAGTGAAGAAGGGGGAGGGGGTAAATAATAGTTCAACTTGATTTAAAATTAGAAAAATAAAATTTTTCAAAAATGACATTTTGATTTTTTGATGTTTTCTCCTGATTTTAGCTTTTTTGTTTGTTTGTTTATTTGTAAACATGAATTATAATGTCATAACCATTGAATTTTCATTTTGTTTTAACTTATAGTGAGGAATATAAGTGGATAATTGTTTACTTAAGACAAAGTTATAATACAAAGTAGATTGATGTCCGATCTGTCTGACGCTTAAAACTTGGTAACGTGTAATGATTTTTGTTATTTGATTGGACATCCTCCCCCCCCCATAAAAAACAGTAAATTTTACTAGTACCCAAAGTTTTATAAACACTTTCTCTTATTCACTGGCTTTAAAGATACTTTTATTGAATCCTGATTAGTTGGTCCAAGTAAAGAGTGTTGAAAGTTTTCAACCATTAATATTAATCTGCATAAGATGTAGTCATTTTTATCATTATTAGTCTATGTGTAACTATAATGCTATTCTTTATAGTGACGCTTCTTATAGGTCGATCCAGGGAAGGTTTAAAATTATCTTAAATAAGTTCCTAACAAAACAATGTCCCTAACAAAAATGACACACCAAAAAAGCCGTTAGGGGCATAGCCACTAGTGTTTAGTATATTAGATAAACCTAATTATTTATTTTATGAAAGCTATTAATAAAATAAACACGCAACCTTAAAATATTTTATGATATTTTTGTACCTTTATTATGCCTTATATAATCCAGAGTATAATTTCAAAGAATATATTATATATGTTAAATAAAAGTGTATTATTAATTTTTCCATTAAATAAAATTCAACGTAATAAGTATTTGAACAATTTGTATATAGCCTATAAAAAGTATAATTTATCTATAGAACTTAATAATATCCTCCAAATTGATATATTATTATTTGGATGTTGCACCATATTTTCATGTACCTACTAAAATGATGCTCACTCTGGCTAAATAACGATAACTCTCATCCACACCTTTTACTACAACCCCACCCCTCCTACTAGATGAATGAACTGACAAATAAATGAGGTCATAATTACTTTTAGCAAGCTAAATTGACAACAAATTTTCTCCTGTTAATATTTCCACTGTTCTCTCCTAAATCTTAACTTTCGGAAAAAGATTTCTAATATTTGTTTAGGTTTTTTGTTTCATCGGTTTACTTTATAAAAAAAGTAAGTTAATATTATTTCAAAATAGAAGGATTGTCCATTGAATTATATAACGTAGATTAGTCTATTGTAAAATCAATGGAATGTAAATTACACTGGTACCCAAAGTTTTATTTTAATCATTTAAAAAAAAATTTTATTGAATTTTTAGATGTTTATGTTAAAAACTGCTAGTGTTTAAACTTTGCAACCTACAAATTTTATCTACATAAGGGGTAATATTGTTTATCATCATTGGAAATGTATATCATTTTTAATTTTTCAGTTATGAATAATGAAAATAAATTTATACAGGGTGTTTTTTTTAATAGGACAAAAATATTACACAATTTAACCCACTTGCCATTGACATAAGTTAATAATCTATATCTTAATTTCTTTATTGGGTTGGGAAGTTTTTTATAAGAAAAACATATTTAGCAATTTTGAACAAATTATGCCTTAAAAACCGGTTTTACAAAGTACCTATTTTTGGAAGATTTTTGGATCATGACAAATTTAAAGAGTGTGCAAAAATGCATACATTTTTAAAATTCAAATTGCAAGATTTGTGTTTATAGTAGAAATATGTTATGCATACCGTTAGAATCGTCATAAACTCTAATTTTTGGAAATATTTGTATCATATTCATGCTATTTGTAGTATAGAATCTAAAAGTTTTAAGGAAGTTGGGACATTTTAACACGTAGCTCCTAAACTGCACGTAGCAAATGAATTGTTCTTTAATATCCAAAAACTAGAGTTTATGACGATTCTAACGGTATGCATAACATTTTACCACTACTAACACAAGCTGCGCAATTTGAAATTAAGATATAGATTATTAACTTCTGTCAATGGCAAGTGGGTTAAATTAAGTAATATTTTTGAAAACACCCTGTATTATTCAAAATTTCTGGAAAATATTTTTCCAAGCAGAAAAGTTAGGTTTATATTTTACATTAAAATTCCTTTGCAAGAAGAATCACTTTGGATTTATTATTTTAATTAAAATTATACCTTATTATCACTGTTATTTTACTAAAAGTTATGAACTCAAAACTTTTCTGACAGCCTAGATGGTAAGTTGTATGAACAGACAGCAGAACACGCTATAATTGTAGAAAAGTTTTACTTTTTCATAAGTTTTTGTACATAGAAATAAAATTACAGTTATTACCTTTATGAAAGAAAGATAATTAATTTTTATTCATAATAAATTACTTTTGAAAAATATTCGTTCCATTTTGATTGTTGAACATTCAGTTAAACGGAAAGTCCCAAGATGATAATATCTAATTAGAACAGTAAAATCATTAGTGCATTTTAGCTAAGATAATATAAATGAAAGGAAAAGATGAAGGGAAAGAGGGTAATTGAATAATAATAAACATGGATGACAACATCCAGAAGTAGCGAAACACAATGTAATCAGTATTCTTTCTGAAATATTAACCGAGAAAATAGAATTATCCCCATAGCCATAGCGTTACGGAGGTATTGACGGACGGAGAGAAAATGTGAATTAAAGGTAAACGTGAAAAAAATAAATGAAAACCTCTAGTTACCTAATTGGTTTCTTCTGTTTTCCTATTTTTAGTATCTTTAATACAAAGTAGCTTGATTTATGTCCGTCTGTCTGTCCCTTAAGATCTCGGTAACCACTGAACCGATCGGATTCTACTCTTCAGGCTATATACCTACTGGTCCTGTGGTGGTTTTAGGCTATTTTCTTGGGGGGTGGGACACCCCCAATCCCCCCAAAATTAGAAAGTAGTGGGGTACTTTTTTTTTAACTAACTCTTGGGGCAAAGCCCCTAGAGGCTAGGGGCGAAGCCGCTAGTATGACTTAAAGTATCATCTATTTGTTGGGGAAGCAGTTGAACACCAGCATCCAGTGCTAGGTCTAGAGCTAGGTCATCATAGTTGAACACCAGCATCCAGTCCTAGGTCTAGAGCTAGGTCATCATAGTTGAACACCAGCATCCAGTGCTAGGTCTAGAGCTAGGTCATCATAGTAAAAATCTGTGAGCAGAAGGATTTACTCAGCAGTTCTTGAATGACTTGGTTGTGGTTGCTGGAGTGCTGAATCAATTGAACTGTTCATCTATCCTATGTCCTGGGCAAAACTATTAATTTAGTAGTCTTGATGGACAGAAAGAAACTTATCGTATCGTATTATAGACAGCTTTCCGCGGACATTATGATGAAAAATTAAGAGATCAAAACCAGTTTTGTTAGCCTTGAGGGGCCGAAGGTTCGGACAAAACTGGTACTTTAATGATCGTGAAAAATTCAGTTGTCTAAGGAGGGAGAGAAAATATTTTTAGTAATCCTTATTTTTCTTACCCCGGCCACCCACATATTTTTTGAATTTATCCTCCAAGATGGATAAACAAGGATGACAACATCCATAAGTAGCGAAGCTCAAAAATTATCAATGGATTTAATTTTTAGAAAGAATATTGGTGTTAACAGTAACACATTGTGGTTTTTATAACTATGGGATAGAGAAGCTTTAAATAAAAGTTATTTTTGAAGAAAGTCGACCTATATTAGTATGACTAGAGCACACTCCCATACCATCTAGGGGCTCTTAATTTGAAGGCGCTAAGTGGGGATATTAGATTAACTGAAACCATCCCAAGACTCAATCAATGAAATAGCCTAAAACCATCAAAAGGTCATCTAAAGCTTGACTTAAATAGAGAACTGAATCGGGTCAGTAGTTTTTAAGATCTTAAGCTTCAAACAAAAAAAACTCACTACTATATAATACTTATTTTAGATCAAGAATGAAAGGTTAATCTTTAAATACATTTCAAAGTTATTTCAGATTCTTGTAAAATGTGGGGTAATTCAGTAGGGAACCTGAAAACGTTGTTCTATATAGTTGCAACTGCAATATTTTTGTATCAATCTATGCTTGCAATTTTAAGGTAATTTGAAAATAAATTTTAAGCTATCCATCTTTAAAAGAAGCTAATAAAAAATTATTGCCTTCTAATTTCCACCTTAAAAAATATTCAAAAAAGTTGTTGTAATATTTGACAGCAATTAAAATATCTAAAAGGTTTTATCTAAATGAAATATAAATTCCTAATTAAAAAACAAATAAAACAAGTTAAACAACACAATTGAGAAGATGTTCTTCATTTTTTTTTATAAGTTGTCTTTTTGTTTTGAGGTATATTCCACTTAAAATATTTAGATTTATTGAATCACCTACTGTTGTTGAGATATCTGAAAAATCTGTTAAAGAAATATCAAAACCCAGGTAACTTATTGCCCTTATATCTAGTAGGGAGATTTACTTCAAGTGATTGTCCAATACCTTAGTTCATTAAATACAATGCTAGAAAAAATATATAAAGTAAATTAATATCCATCAGATAACAAGCTCTTTGATTGCCTGACCCTTGTCAGAAAGTACTTATTGTGGATAGTAATGAGTTTTTGAGCTGTGGCATTCCCTTGATTCTTAATGTTAGTTTTAAATCAAGACAAAGCAAAAGAATGTACACTTTTTAACATTTCTCATATGCTAAGATTTAAACTCAACATTTCCACATACCATTAACACCAATACTAAAAGCTAGGAAAATTAAAGATCAGATTTTGGGGCTAAAATTTGCCATATTGAAAATTCCATAATTACAGGGTTTTTAAAAGTTATGCAATATTGATAAAATAATAATTTTACAGGATATTCTTTTGTGAAACTGACAATGGATTTAACTATGATCAAGCAGAACAATTTGGTTATGAGGGCTATGGTGAGTTCTTGCAAGGGGAAATAATGAACCAACCAAATGCTTTTACATGGGTTGGAAATACAAGTCTCACTTGGGCAAGTGTGCAAAAGCTGCTCTTTGAAGATGCTATCAAAGATTTTATTTTTAAAGAAGATGCAGAAATCCTTCTCTCCACACCAATAAGATTGTTTCCTCTTAGATGCTTTGAAATTCAGCATTTTGGCAAGGTCATAAACATAAAAGCAAACAGACCAATGGTTCTTTATTTTTCTGATCCATACCGTCAACCTTCATTTCATCTCATTAAGAGTGCAATGTTAAAAGATCCAGTTATGCTTGGATTGGGTAAATTCTCTGGTGAATCTTCTTATTATGAGATTCAACTATCTGTAACAGAACAAAGGCAAGACCTTGGAACTTGTACTGTTTATAACAATGTAAATGAATATCTGGCATGTGAAAATCAAAATTTGATTAAATATATGAAAGATAATTTGGGTTGTATTCCTCCATGGATGATCTTTAATGATAAAAATCCAGTTGACAGATGTGAATCATTAGTAAAACTTGATGAAAGGAAAGCTGAAAAAGTTAAAACAAAGCTTAAAGAACTAACAGAGAATGTAAAATTTTTACATGATAATGGCTTTCGATCAGATCAGTGTAAGCCATCATGTAATAAACTGTCAATTGAAACACATCTTACAACTTTTTCTGCTGGAAACTGGTCTGGATATCATATTCATCTACTGTTCAATAATAGAGCAAAACTCAACAAAGAGATAAATGCTTACAACATATTTAATCTGTGTGTTGAGGTTGGAAGTTCATTGGGACTCTGGTTAGGGCTATCAGCAATGACACTATTGGATTTAAGTTTTTTCTCAATAAAAGAAGTAATGGAAAAATTTAAACATGTGATCTAAATCAAATCAAAGCAACAGAAATTTATATTATTTTTCAACCTTAACAATTTCTAATTACTTATAGTTTTTATGTTAACAATACTATTTGTTTAAGAGAACTTATGTTCACTTAGGTAACAATATTATTGTGGATTTTTGTATTTCAAATAGGATAATTATCATATATTCAAAATCTACCAAACTGTTTAAAGAAAAAATTCATTTGATAAGGGCTAAACAGATATAGAGCTTATGTATGACAAAAAAAAAACTTTTTTTTACAAAAATTACTATATAAAAGAGCATGGGTTTATGGTTGGCTTTATAAACCTTGAAAAATTTATTCTAGGTCCTATATTTTATTTATAGTTTGAAACATAAAATCTAAATTTAAACTCTGAATTTATGCAGTACTTTAATCAATTTTAAAAAAAGTTCTAAAAAAGCAAATTAGAATTTTCCTTAAAAACATTTTGAGAATTGGAATACAATTGATAAAAAGTAAAATTGATTCAACTCTAATACAATTAAACCATAATTGTGTCTTTAATTGTCTTTACTTGTGTGTATTGTGTAAGTATGTACATAAACATAATTAATGTAAAAATAATAGTTTTGTATGTGATTTCAACAATTGTATATAGTTAACCATGAATGTTATAAAGTTATCCATGTATATTTTCAATGTTGGCACTTTATGCGTTTTCATACATCAATCATTCTTCTACATTTGTCAATACTTAAAGTCCCCAACTGTTGTTGAAATATCTGAAACCACAATTGGAAAGATCACAATGCCTAGGTAGGTATTTAGAATTTTAAATAATGAAAATTTAAATTTTAGTATAAAAACTGAGTTCATCTGAACTTTCAATATTTGAAGAATATTTCTGTGTAACACTGACAATGGGTTTAACTATGACAATGCCAAAGAAATTGGTTACAGTGGTCTAGGTGAATTTCTCAATGGAGAGCTGGATCAGACTCCAGGAAAGAAATAGTAAAATATCTTTCTTTATATTTAATGTTTTAGAAGTTTTCATATTTTGCACCTAGGTAAATACTTCTGTTAAATAATATTCTTTTAAAGATTTTTAAAAATTGAAAGATTTAATTTTACATACCTGAGTATTGAGTAAATGCTTCTTTTAAATCAGGAAACGTTTATGTTACTTTCTTTACAAGGCAAGTTGAGTTGGGTAGGTACTGCTGACAAGAATATATCTTGGGAGAACATCAAGAAGTTATTGTTTCAGCCACCAGAGAAAGATTTTGAATTTAGGAATCATGTGCTGTACTACAAATTATGAATTAAGTGTCTAATTCTAAATTGTCTACATTATTAGGACACATTGCTTTAATAAATTTAATATTACAGCACCTGATTGTTTTGCAGAGACACTGTTGAACCATCAACCACAAAAATCAGAATGTTTCCTCTTCGGTGCTTTGAGATTTCCAACTACACTGACACCATAAAACTTAAGTCAAAAAAACCATTAATACTTTATTTCTCTGATCCTTATCGTCAACCATCATTTAGACTTGTTAAAAGTGCAATGGCTTGGGATCCTCTAACTCTTGGATTTGGCAAATATACTGGTGAATCATCCTACTACCAAATTGACATTACAATTACTCAAAAGAGACAAGATCTTGATGAATGCATGGTCTACAGCAAACCATCAGATTATGAAGCTTGTACTGATGACAGTCTTAAAAACAAAATGATTGAACTTCTTGGTTGTGTGCCTCCTTGGATTGTATTCAATTCTCCTGAGGGGGATAAGGCTGCTGAACATATTTGCACTAGTGTCATTGATTTAGATGGTAGGATTGAAGCTAAAATAAAGTCAAGCCTTGAAGAACTCAACAATGATGTTAAATTTCTTAGCGATAATGGATTTAATTCAGGTTATTTTGTTTTACCCACTTTATTGTAAAAAATAAGAAAGCTACCAATATCATATTTATTAGGGTCCTGTAAGCCTTCTTGTACTCAAATGAAAGTTGCTACCCAACTTACAAGCTATGCAGCAGGAAAAGAGTTAATTCTTCTTAAAACATTTTAAATGAATCAAAAAATATTGAATTTTGCTTAAATATATGTTTTTCACATTATATATTCTCTTAACTCTTTTGACCTAATACAGGTGACTGGAATGGATATTACATGAGTCTTTTATTTAACAAGGATAGTTGGCAAAATAATCAAATTTATGATACTTTCATATGCTTTCTTCTAAGACTAAACAGCCAGACAAACCAGAATTAAATATAAAACTTGATTCAGACCCACTGATTCTAATTCTAATGCAAATAAATTTCCTTTACTTTAAGTATTATGAACTACTTCTTTTCATAGGTAACACATTTATTTCATCTGCCCGACTATAGGAGGTGAAAGTTTCAATTGAAGTAAATGCCTATGACATATCCCGACTGTTAGTTGAAATTGGCTCTTCATTGGGTAAGTTTCATACGAATATGAAATTCAAAAAAGGTAGGATCTATTTAAGTCTAATTTGTGATTTCTAAACCAAATTTTTCAGAGTAGCTCGAAAATAGCCCTGAGAAATGAAAACATTTCCAATAATAAGAATTTCAAATGTGTTTTAAAATTTAACTCAGCTTATAGTCCTGGAAAGCTACACTTGGTTCTTGGTAGGGTTGGGCCGGATATCCGGTCTGGCCGGTTATCCGGCCGGATATCCGGTCATTTTCAATATCTGGCCGGATACCGGATATCAAAACTATCCGGTTACATGATATCCGGCTGATTTTTGACGCCGGATATCTAGTTATCTGGTCGGATATCCGGTAAATTGCCAGATATCGAACTTTGGCCAGATATCCGGCCGGAACCGGATATCCGGCATTATAAATCAGCCGGATATCCTTTATCCGGCCAAAAAATTATCCGGCCCAACCCTAGTTCTTGGCTATTCTGAGCTAAAGTAAAACACACGAAAAACTCCTCCCACCCCCCTTAATTCCTATATTTTCACACCAAAAAGGGAATGTTTCTGTGCTTGTCTAGGCACTTTCAGTAGGACCAGCTAATTTTCCTATCCACATAATTTTGTTGTTTTACAGGCATGTGGCTTGGCTTATCCGCAATTGGCTTGTTTCAGCTGCTTCTAATAGTTCTGAAAAACATTCTGTTTGATAGATTTTTTGTACACTACTTTTATTGTAAGATTTAGATGTAAGGAAAAAAGTTTAAAGCTTCTTATAAAAAAAATGGTTGAAATAATCAATTATGACTGAACAAACTTATAAGCTTAGTACACAAAGTAAATAGATCAACCTCTGGAAATTTTAGGTCAACTAATAAAAGTTTTAGGTCGTCCGATTTTATAAAGGTAGAAAATCATTTACTACTGCATAAAAAAAGTTTTTTTTAATAAATGTTTGAAAATTTTAACAGTTTTTCTGTTAAAATTATACCATACAATATTAATAATTTCAGTTGTATCGGAAGTAATTATCAGAAAAATAGGTTTTTTTTATGTCAATATGTTTTATTTTCTGTTAAATATGTTTTTATCATTTTATATACAATAGGAGTGTTAATTGAAGTATTTCTTTTTTTTTCATATAAATTAATAATATTTTCCAATTATTTGTATAGCATTATTTTTTATTATAATGTAAATTTAATTGTACTGCGGCATCGCCCCATGAATGAGGGGACCCCCACATTTGAAACTTAGAAACGGAAGGTGCAAATATTACAGAAAATAGCTTAAAACCATCAGAGGTTCTGTGAAATGGGAATATTCCCTACAAAGCACATTCCACTAATAGGTTCTTAGAAGGGATAAGACAACGGACAATCATTGGATATTTTCCCCATTATGATAAACAAAATTACCCCTTTTGAAACATTCTCATTTGAAAAATTTAGGCAATTCCTGTTTGGAACCAATTAATCAAAATTCCTTAGGATCACACAAAATTTTTAAGACAGCAAATAAAAAAAAAGTGGTTATAAAACTTTAGGTACCAGTGTAATATACCTGTCTCAACCATGACACTTTGGTTGAGTGTGACTTCCGAATTAGCGGGAAGTTCTCGAGATCTTGTTGACTTACAGACAAACCCCCAATACCAGGAACCATCAAGTTTCAACAGCAGGTTTGATTATAGATTTATTGA
>LS057807.1:0-10588 GCA_900241095.1 Acartia tonsa
TTCACAAAAATTGTCCCTTTCTTTTTCAAAAAGCAGAAGAAAGCATTAAACAGCTGAATTTAGAAAGCAAAGTTTAATAAAATTATTTTCGTCTGCTGAGCTTTAGGTCTTTGCCTTTGGAAATCAAATATTAAGCTCTTTATACATCTATACTATAAATTTATTTTTACATCCATTGATATAAAAAAGGGAGAGATAAAGAGAGAAAAGAGATTGGTTGGTTTTAAGCAGTGTCCTCCATGAAAAACTAAAGAAATCAAGCAAGTTTTATTAAAAACGTTTGTTTGTGTGATTTCTTATTGTAGTTATTCAAAAGATGATATGTCGATGAAGAATAAACCAACAACTCTGAATTGTAGTTTAGTTTTGGTGTTCAAATGTAAGAATCTACGCAGAAAAAAAGTAATGCCATTTCTCTTCGGAGAAAAAAAAATAGTTATAATTCTCTAGATCTATAATGACCTTTACAATATAAAAGAGAACCATATCGGTCAACGGGTTAGTGAGATCCATCTGTACTAACACAGGCACATAGAAAGATAGACATCCCATTACTATAATATGAGGATATATCATATTTATACATATATTATTTTTAAACTATCTTTTGCAGCAAACAAGAGTAACAATTCCAAGAGAAATTCGAAAATCTTCTCATGCATATATGATGATAATTTAATGAACACAAGAAAAAAGATAAATATACACTATTGCACATATTTTGTTTCTATTTTCTTTTTAAAAGATCTTGCTGTTTAATATAATTGAAGAAAAAATAATGGTTAGTTATGATTGTACACTGTGTAAAAAGGAACAAAGCTTTTTATATAATTTTGTCTATATGTCTGTATGCAAGTTTAAGCTTAAATACTTGCACTTTAAAAAATGCTTTAAATATTAAGATAATATTTCATACGATTTTATGACTCGTCTTGACCACTTTGAAAAAGTCAAATTATATGAATAGTCGGATTGCTATTATGTTTTTAAAGTTGGTCTATATTTGCAATAGGTAGACTTCAACCAATGCGTTCGATCTCCTTCAATACATTAGCTTCTTTTTATGTTTATGTATTTATCCTTGTTACAGAGAGGTTTAAGAAAACAATATGAATCCACCTGTGATTTCAATACCAGATTCTTTAAATCCTTTCATATATAAAAACTAGCGGCTACGCCCCTAGAAGCCTCTAGGGGACTGGTAGGAGGGAAAAAGTCGACCTCATCCCATTTTAAATTTGAGTTTCAAAAGAGTTTTAAAAATATTCATTGGGGGGAGGGGGGTGAAGACATCCTCTCCAAAAATAGTTTAAAACCTTCCCAGGATCTATAAGAAACTTCACTGTAAAGGAGAACAATATCGGTTCAGCGGTTAGCGAGGTCCATTGGAACAAACTTTATATAATAGGATAAGGGGCCCAATGTAAATAAATGGATATTGTTTCCTGAAAAGTGTTCATACATGTTATCCAATATAGGTAATTCCATTTTTTACCTGTTATTATATTATGAAATATTATTATAACTTTTCTTATTATATCTAATGAGAAAATACGTTTTTTCATAAATTTTACACTAATCCTTATATAAAAGTAACAGGATGTATGTTTGTCTGTTTATTTGTACCATAGGATCTCGCTAACCGCTAGACTGATTTGGTAAGCCTCCAAACAATAATCACTCTTCAAAAATAAGACAACAAAAGAAATCTTTTTAAATTGAGGTGGAATGTTGAGACTAAACTCTCCCTCCCCCCTTTTTTCTTTTACTCAAGTGTCTGTAGAGGCCTCTAGAGGCGTAACCACTAGCAATATAATTTAAAATAATTGAAATAGCTAAATAAATGTTTTAGAATCATATCTATCAATAATATACGGCATAATTTGAGCTTAACTACTGCGGCAGCTGAACAAAAGTCTAGGGTAATATGGATGGCTGCAGATTTATCAATTATGTCGACTGAGAGACATAATAGGTTGCAGTTGATTTTATCAGGCATCTAAAGCGATAAATTGATGTAGATCCCTAATGATGAACATAAATTTATCCCTTCTCTGGATTACAATTAGTGGTTGAAACGTTTAAACACTCAACTTAATAAACCAACCAATAAAAATTCAGTAAAAGTCACCAAAGTTGTTAAGGTAACGAATAAGAAAACGTTATTATAAAACTTCGGAGACTAGTGTAATAAAAAGGTCAATGTACCATGCCTACCTGGGTTTTAATAAGTATTTAATAGCATTTTGTTATTATTTTCAACATATTAAAAACGTTTCATTTATTTATCTATTTAAAACTAAACAATAATAGATAATAAAAAACATTTCACTCACCAAATGAATAATTAATTCATAATTTTTGTTTTTTCTAAACTTTATGTATTATGTATTTTAGGAGGTATTGTCAATAAATCACTCAGGGACGTCCAAACATTTTATGTTGAGGGGGATAAAATGATGGGTTTCAAAGTTTGAGGGGGGTACACAACCCTTTAACCCCACCCTTGTAGTCTATGAAATTACTGATTACAGCAGTGCAGTAATATGTATTTCCTAGGGTCATCTCAAAAAACGCCTATCCCAAAAAACGCCCACTACAAGATAATTTTTAAAATGTAGTAGGCATTTTATGAAAAAGGCGTTTTTTGAGTATAGCCATTTCCTAATGTAATGCTATTTCATTTTAATTACATCTATGCTATGTACATCAATATTAGATTAGCTTTGGCTGATTGACGTATGTCCAAACGTACATCATAATTATAGATTAGCTGCGCTACTTGAAATGTTTATAACTCACATTTTACTCTTATCTAACTTTATACAAAAATAATTATGAATTTGAAATATTTACAAAATGCCTATCTTTATACAACTTCAGTTGCAGCACGTTTTTAAAAACGAAGCCTTCCTATAATTAAGGTAGGTCCGACCGTATGTCTGTAACGGATAGCTTTTTTCGTTTAGTAAGACATGTTAGAATTGTCCTATCAATTTCAAACTTGTATGATGATTTATGTAGTAGTTAGGTATGATTTAGAAAGTGTAGCAACTCTGTAATCATTACTAGAATGTCCGTACGTCCATTTTAAACATGTTGATTTTCAACCCTTTTAACAATAATTTTTTATGGATCATCCGATCATTACATTATTATACGCGAAGTATGTCCTTAAACAGCTTGTTCTGTATTTAAGAAGTTTTGCGACAAATTTACATTAAATTTTGTCAAAACTTATATATTTCTATTTTGTACAAGATATATTGTTCGTCTGTCATTCTATTTCATAGCAGCGCTTTTATGGATGTTGTCATCCTTGTTTAAATATATTTTAACCCTTCTAAAATACTTACATCATTACAAAAACAAGGATGACAACATCCATAAAGTGCAAGGCACAAAAAGATCATGGAAGGACAAACAGACAAAGCGATTTATAAAGCAGATATTCATATTTTTAGTTGTCATAAAAAAGGAAGCGTTACAAAGTGTCTCAAAAAATCCGCCATGTGACGGCATAAAAATGAGGGAAGAGAGGAGAAGTGGGAAAGGAAACCTCTGAAAAAGATATGGATAATCCCTCATTTTTATGACGTTACTTGGCAGATTTTTTAGACACTTTATAAAGCTTCAATAAAAGGAAAGATAGTGGATCTTAGATTTGTGTTAAAAATCATAAAACTTTTAATATAATTGTTTATGTCTTTTTATGCATGACAGACAGACTGACGGACAAAGGAAATTATATACTAGGCGCTCTTTGCTATAGACCAAAAAATTTCAGCTGTATTTCTTAAAAAGCAGCCAAAAAAAATCACAGTTCTTCCATAGTGTTATAGACGGATAGACGGACGAACGGACAGACAGACAAACTAAAGTGTAGCTTTGCTACTAAAAAGATAAAGAAATTGCGCAAATTGCAGTTATGATTATGCTTATATAAATTTTAAAAAGGATGTGTTTTCCCTAGAAGTGTCTTGCTGAGCACTAATCCCTCCCCCCCACTTCTTGTTTTTGAATTAAATTGAAAATAAAAACGGGGGAGGTTTTTTTTGTTAGTTTATTTCATACGGTCAGGTCAGATTACAAAATGTAATGTAAGTTTCAAAGCTCCGCATGGTTAGGACGCCCCTTGGGGCTAACAAAGCCTAAATCAATCTTATATTTTATAGTTTTAATATCTTTTGAAAGCTGTCTATAATACGATGCGATAAATAATTATGACTGTATGATTGTTAGTAATACAAACATTATGACAACCAGGGATCGGAAGCCGCGCGTAAGCCGCGTGTAAGCCTCACTGAAATCGTCATTTTATCACTATAAAATTCAGCTGGATGTATAAAACTGCTCTTTGGCAGACCATCCTTCTTTCTAAAAAATTCTTTTTCAGCTCACAAGCAGGCTTTAAACTGAGGCTTATGCGCGGCTGAGGCGCGGCTTCCGAACCCTGATGATGATACACAAAATTACCCTTTTTCTATATTACAATTTGTGGCTAAAACGTTAGGATAACCAGCTTAATCAATCAAATAATTAAAATTCAATGAAAGTTGTTAGGCTAAAGAAAAAAAAACGTTATTATAAAACTTTGGGGAATAGTGTAATAACCTGTCCAATGTCTCCTCCCTCCCTGAATCACTGCGTAAAAATCTAAAATAAAACACTCTCCATTGCACAAACTTTTTTCAATTTTGCCAAATTTAGAGACATTCCCCTTCCCGCACTTAAGACTTGTTGAAAGTTTTGACAAAATTTTTAGGAAAGAAAAAAAGTTTTGTTCTATTTATAGATTGTTTATCGTCAGCTTGTTATATTGGCTTTATTGAAAATGTAACCACAGAAAAAAAGCACTGATGGTCTGGGGAATATAGGGAACGGAATTTGGATAGAAACTACAACAACAACAAAAAATTTATAATTAAAAAAATGAATAGTAAAGCAAGAATTAACAAGTAAATCCTTATAATAAAGTAACAAGATGTATGTCTCTCTATCTGTGTGTACCAACGGATCTCGCTTACCGCTGAACCGATATGGTTCTCCTTTTCTGTGTAGCTTCTTATAGATCCTGAAAAGGTTTGGGGGAGGCTAAAATTACCCTCCCAAGAGAAATCGCAAAAAAAGATATAACTAACCCCATCTAGCGGCGAAAAAATATATTTTGGTAAACAGATGATCTCAACATAGATAGAAAATAAAATATTTTACGTGCCCCTAGAGGCCTCAAAGACTGAAGTGAAGTAAAAACATAAAAAAAAACATAATATCAAAGTTTCCAAATTCCATGTATGAATACAAACAAAGCAATGGTGTAATGCACATGAGGGATGGAGGGGGCATTTATTACACTAGTCCCCAAAGTTTTGTAACAATGCTTTCTTATTAGTTAGATTAATAACTTTGAGGATTTTAGTAAATTTTGATTGATTTGTTCGTTAAGTTGAGTGTCCAAACTTTTCAACCATTAATCTACAGAAAGGGTAATATTAAGCATAATCATTGGAAATGTATATCAAGTTTTTGACCATTGTCTTATCCCTTTAGGTCCCTGAATACACATACCATATTGTAATTAACTAGGTTTTATGAACATACCATATAAAAATTTACTGCGGAGAAATGGCAGTTTAGCTAAATTACTTTATAAAGATTATTTTTGGGTGACATGCAAGTGTAGTTATATACTGCATTGTTTTATAGACAGATTTCCGCGGATAGTAAAATGAAAAATCATAAGATTAAAACCGGTTTTGTTTGCCCCGAACGGCACAAGGCCCAGGCCAACAAAACTGCTTTGTGATTCTTATTTTAATATTGATGGAAAATTTTCTGTAATACGATGCTATACAAGATTTTTTAGTATGGCTGAGAATTGGTTCTAATTCAGCAGATATTAATCGGTTTTGATGCCATACTGGAAAAAAATTATTGCGTATTATTGAGACAAAAAATATAAAATTCTATAAATAGATTCATGTTTGATAGTATAGGAGATGTCTAATCAATCAAATCTAATATATTTTCAGATATCTTATATAGAAATTTTCATCTTGACATAATTTTTATAAATGTGTGTCTGTCTGTTTCTGTGTATAAAAGGAACTTCTTTTACATTGAAGCTTTTCATAGGTCCTGGGAAGGTTTAAACAAGGGGAGGCTAAAACCACCTTCCAAAGAGAAAACGCCCCTAGAAAAAAATAACCCCTATAATTTTTTTTCTCTTTTTTCATTTTAAAACTAACATTAAAAATAGGGATTCTTCGATAACCCCCCCCCCCCTTTCCTAAAGTGCCCTAGAGGCCTTTAGAGGGGGCGTTGCCGCTAGTTATAGATAAAATAATAACTATACCTCACATTATTGAACATGATGTTGTGAATTGCTAAACCAATAATGATTAACATGAAATTGTAAGATAGAAATATAAAAATAGTCTGGAGCATATAAATAGATTTTCTATTTTTATCAACATTCAATTTCAACAAAATAAAATGGTGCATTGAAAATGAAAAATAATAAAAATGATATTATGTGATACAATTCCAATAACAACTCTGGATATTAACAAATTATTTGACTTAATTTGTTTTATTCTTATCATTATGTTAACTAGCAGCTTCGCCTCTAAAGGAATGTAGGTCCACTTGAGGAGGGGGGAGTTGAATTCGATAACCTAAATATTTATTCAGATTTAAATAAAAAAAGGAAAAAAAATGGTAAGGATCTTTTTCAAAATAGTTACAAACCTTCTCAGGACCTATGAGAAGCTACCCTGTAAAGGAGTACCGTATCGGTTCAGCGGTTAGCGAGATCAAACAGACAGACAAAAAGACAGACAAACAGACAGACATTCTGTTACTTCATTGTAAGGATTAATCTTTTCTTAATTAATTTACCTAAAATAAAAGTAAAATAAATAAAAAATATTTTGCCATCAATATCGCAAAAATATAATCATAAAAGTTTCTCTAGTATCAAGGGAGTTTCCAGAGTGGTGATTAATTTGATATCAAAAATAATTGATTGATTTGATTACATGAAACTTTTACATTTTTAGCTTGGTACATCATTTATAATTCAATTAATACATTTATTAGTATAAACTTTTTATTGGAATCTGCTTGATTGATAGAAAATAAAGTTTAAGTGCATTTTTCTGTAATTAAAAACCTACACAAAACAGAATAAAAAAAGCTGTAGTGAATTAAATAAGTTTAGTATATAGAGGCTTTGAATTCAAATAGATCAGAAGCGGGGCAGAAAAATAGCCTAAAACTATCCAAATGCTTAATCTAAAGATAAATTTGTCCTATAACCATCTCGGGATCAATATAAAGAATACTTAAAAAGGTAAATTTAATCAGTTCAGAAGTAATTCAAAACTTAAGCAACTCCCAACATTCATTTTGAGTTTAAAAGAAAAGGTTAAAATTCATTTCTTTTTTTGGATGGGGGGGGGGGATAATTGTTTTTCTAATGGTGATTTCTCTCGGAACGGTGATGATACCTTTTCAAAAAATAGTTAAAAACCTTTCTAGGACCTATGAGAAGCTACATTGTAAGGGATCAACTTATTTATACTCTGTAGTCAAACTTAGGATTATAATTACTCCAAACCAGTCTTCAACAAAATCATAGTAAATCTATGACGCAATAAAATTGTGAAAATTTAGCAATAAGTTAATAGACAATATACCAAGTTTCTCAGGTGACCTAGAAATTATTTAGAATATTCCCTAATGGTAATTTTGCCAATTTTCCCTTCCTATATTCAGATATCCTTCACACTACCCTTGAAACTTTATTACTTTAACCTTAAAACTTGGAGGGGTGAAACATAAATTGTACATTTTGTTTCTATTCTAAAATATGTATTTTTTCTGTACAAATATAAAATTTATTGTATAAAATCTAAAAGGCATAAGTCCAATATTTATTCTAAATTTGAGGCTTTGTTTTGAATTTTACAAAGAAATTTCTGGGAAATGTTTGGAAGCTTAGAAATATTGAAACTGTTACAACATTTGCTTTGAAAAATTGAAGATATTTATCCATTATTAACTTCTTTAAACAATGTCTTCAGATTTTAGATTTTAATAAATATTTCTCGCATCGTATTATAAACAGCTTTCCACGGATATAGAATGTACAATTATAAGATTAAAACCAGTTTTTTTAGCCCCAAGGTGCTGAAGGTACCGGGTAAATAAACTGGTTTTAATCTTATGATCGTACATTTTCATATTCGTAGAAAACTGGATATAATACGATGCTAGACATAGTTTTTTTCGTATGGCTGAGAACCGGTTTCTATCCACCAAATTCGAATGAATACGAGAAAATAATTTACTGGCATAAAAGGATTGTTTGAAGATATGTTTTTTATGGCTAGAAAACATAAACAATATTCATATCATATTTTAATACTCTATGCTAATCAATGAATAGGAAATATACCTATGCAAGATAAATTGAAAGTAAAGGAGGTCGACTCCCCCTCCCCCATCACCCTTGAGGGCCCCTAAAGGCCTTTAGGGGCGTGGCCGCTAGTTTTAGATAGATTTTAAGAGGAACTAATTGGTGATTATTTTCAGATGTGCAAGCACCCTCCAGATGCAAGGAGCGAGGTTTGTTTCTGCAGGCAATGAACGGGAAGCTTCCTTAACGCTGTGTCCAACAACGGCTACTACGAGGATTACTGCCCATGTACTGCTGCAGTTACTAGATATTAGGGTTGGGCCTGATACATATTTTGCCGGATATCCGGTCGATTTCTAATACCGGATATCTGGTTGATTCCTGATACTGGATATCCGGTTGATTTCTAATACCAGATATGATTTCTAATACCGGATATCCAGCCCAACCCTACTAGACAATCTTAGTTTAGCTGTTGTATTGAGTTCAAGTCCCTGCTAAGCAGGAGGATTTTCTTTTTTATACCAAAAATTAACAAATTTTTAACAGTAAAGACATTGAAGTGATAAAAATCAAAATTTAATATGTTTTAATTATTAAAATAATCATATCTTTGATAATTTGTAAGGGTGTATATATTCATCTGTTAATTTGATTGTTAAACATAAGACAGAGGGATGCTATCGAGATGACCGATTTTCCTGGTAACGATGTCACTTTTGCCCTTCTGGTGTGAGCTGGGTTATTAAGTCATTCAGAGTTTTCTCCTTTTTATGCCAATACCTTTCTATAGACACCTTAACATCCAAGATTGGTCTACTGTAGCTCCCCTAATGACTAGGCAAAGTCAAAACTTGGATTTAGCTTTCGATCACCTTGAAAGTATCCCACTGTAGTTTGAACAATATTTTCATGTTATTTTTAATGTGTTCTAATTTTATTGCATTTACACATAAAATCATTAAAAAACTAAATAACTAACATGAAATTTTATTACTTTTTTTCAAATTATTTTGTTGAAATATTAAACTTTTATTTAAATAAACTATTGTATCTGAAATAGAAGTTCAAATTTTTACATGAAATAGTTTTAAAATCATAATCATTATTAATTAATTTCATTTCTCAGTTTTGTCATGAAAACTGAAATTAATGGATTTAGACGTAAAATATTGTTTTATGTGTTTGATGTTTACATATTTAAATACTCCCCAAATATTTTTTTATCTCTAAGCTTTAATTTTCAATTTGAAAAAAAAACATATTCCCTTCTTTGAATTATTTGAGAAAAAAATCTAAAAGCTGCCAAATAAATAAACTAAAACATTAAAAGGTATAGTTGCATGAAGTGCATTTAACAAGTTTTAATGCAAGCATAAGTTACAAGAATACCATGTAACATATATAATTTTTTTATTACAATAAATATCAATCAACTAGGCACCACCAAAATAGTCATCATGATGTATTTGAGAAATCAGCACAGCCAATTATATTGCATATATCCCAAAAAAATTTCCAGTCTTGATATTCTTAAAACTACTTGGTAGAAAATTGAAATTCCTTCAAATATATGTCCAATAGATGTAGTTTTAAAAAATTGAACAGAAAAAATAT
Organism: Acartia tonsa; assembly: GCA_900241095.1. Taxonomy (NCBI): domain Eukaryota; kingdom Metazoa; phylum Arthropoda; class Copepoda; order Calanoida; family Acartiidae; genus Acartia; species Acartia tonsa. The sequence goes on from LS057807.1 coordinate 10,040, forward strand.
GCATTTCACTAAATTCAAGTTTAAATGCACTTCGTGCAACTACCCCTTTTCTTTTAGAATAATTTCTAACCCCTAAAACTAAGACAAAGTGGCCAAAGTAAATTTACAAAATCAAATGAAAGTAATGGAATCTCTTTTTCCACTATGGATTTAAAACCAATTAATATCCACTGGATTAGAACCGGTTCTTAGCCATACTGAAAAATCATGTATAGCATCGTATTAAAGACAATTTACCACGAATATTAAATAAAAAATCAGAAGTGTTTTTTCTCATAATTTTTCATTTTAATATCCACGGAAATCTGTCTATAATACTATGAGAGAAATAACTATTTCCATTTCTTAATAAATTTGCATTTTGTACATGTTAAATGTGTAAAAAAAATTCTTTGAGATTTTCTTCCATTAAAAATCTTTTTAAGATAAATGTTCTGATGTTCAAATTGTAATATTGTAAATAATTGTATATTCTATGAATTCCTAAGCCGGCTTAAAATTCAAGTTTTAAGCCAATTTTTTGGAATTCATAGTGTAAACTGGGGATTT
>LS057808.1:0-10587 GCA_900241095.1 Acartia tonsa
ATACAAGTGTTAATGTCCGTTTGTCCTACCGTTTCAGTGCTTCGCTTTTATGGATGTTGTCATCCTTGTTTTATGATAAATAAATTTCATTGCTGATCTGTTAATTTTATTCTTATGATTTTAGTTTTGATTGGTTTTGTTGATGTTTTAGTAGCGAAGATACTCTATAAATCGAAATGTTCGTATACCATTCTTTCCGTTAGATTCGATTGTTTTTTTGGTCCGATTTTCAAAACTTTCCCGTCTTTCTTAGTGATTATAATAAAGATAATTATATAGATAAAATAATAAGTTGCTTTTTCACACATACACACATATATATACTATATTTTTGACTGATGTTTAGTTTTTGTAGGTAATAGTATCAAAATTCAAATTTCTATCCTAAAAAGCCTGAAGCTAAGATCTCGGTAACCGATGTGGTTCTCTATTTATAAATGTTGTCCTTCTAGTTTCTATATAAATCAATTTTAGTAATTTCAACTCTTCTTTAAAACTGTAATTTTATCTTTAATTGTTAAATTCTGTAAAATATCCATCTTGACTGAAATGACTGATAGTTCGCTTAGAAAGCATGGTTTGGTTATATGAAGGCAATGGTATCAACGCACACACAGAAACGAAAACACACAATCAAATGAAATCTTTTTCGACACAGAAATGGATATAAAAAGAATTTATTAACAATCTGCGGTATAAACGTTTCGTATTGTTGTAGGGGAGGTATCGGGTTCGAGTCTAGATCACACTGTAATACTAGAGACGTTAAAATTGTTAATTACTGCTGCTATGTCAGGAACGTTGTACTTATAGAAGGATTAAGGTGAATATCGTGGCTCTAAAACAGACACAACTTATTACTGTTTCTTCATATCTTGACACTTTCCTAATTCTTTGTATGTTATTTTCTTTATTTTTTAAAAAGGATTTCTAATGAGTTGAATGATTTTTAAAAACCTACTTCGTAAAAGTTTACTCACATCCCTTTGTTTGTTGCCCAAAATTAGATTTACCCTATTAAAATAGATATTAAATGTATGTTAAATTATGACAGGGGTAAAATTGTCGTCAATTTAGGTTGCTAACATGGACATCATTTATTCCTCAGTTTGTTAATCCATTAGAAGAAGAGGGGTTGGGGTAAAGGGGATGAATGGGGGATTGGGTCGTTATATTAGCCAGTTTCAAGTTTCACTTTATTAGAGTTTATGATAATCTAGTGTGAGATCCAAGTAATAATAAATCCATTGTAATTGAATTTATTTATTGAATCTAAGTCACTGGCCTTCAATGTCGGGAGCACATGGAATCTAGAATTCAATGACCCCTTTTCCCCTTCATTTTGCGCCGCACCGTTTCGTTCACAATATACTTCTCACTACAGGAAGGGAGGGACATTGTACTGTAAATTATTCTGGTATCCAAATTTTATAACTATGTTGTATCATTATTTGGATTTAAAAACTTTGGGTACTTTTAATCGAAATGATATTTGTTGGTTCAAATGTAGCAGTGATCAAACTTTTCAACCAATAATTTTAATCTTTTAAGGGATTGATTTTGTTTTATCATGGTTGTACATCAATTTAATCGTTCATTGTCTTATCCCTTAAGATCCCTGACTATACAAAGTTGAAGTAGGAAGGGTAGAAAATGAAGCATGAAAAAAATAATATTTTTCTACAGTTTTAACACTGAAAGAGGAACAATAGCAAACAAAATTTAAAACTAAAAGTTTATTTTTCATAAAACCATTTAAAGATTTTTCTTATATAGGAATGTACTCTAAATAAAAGGCTAGGAAGATAATTTTGCTCCAGATAGCCTAAAAAAGACTAACGAAATTAAAACGTTTTATATAATGATCTATATAAAAAGTTGAAAAATAAATTGTAATTTACAAAAAATATTTTTGTTCTTAGAAATCTAATTGTTAAATTTTGGTTAGCTGAAGTGGAGATGGGCTGGGTTTGTTCATTTACCATTTTTGTTTTCCTTAAAAAAAATAATTTTTTGGCGATAAGGTTTAACTAAAGCCTTTTTTTTAAATTAAATAAAATGTTCTTATGACAAATATCAAGAGAGACCCTAATATTTGAAGTGGTTAGAGCGAGATGAATAGACGGACAGACATAGCGTGATGGATAGACAGATGGACATACAGATAAACAGACATATTTATCAAAGTCTATGTTCTTGTTCTATAGAATTATTTGGTAATGGCAACAGTTAAAATTTAAATTGTATTTTACAAAAAAAATATTGTTGTTAAAAGTTCAAGTTTTTTTGATCATTTATTACAGATCAAAACACTTTGTATTAGAAGATCAATATAATAGTTATTTATCGCATCGTATAATTGAAATCTGACCACTGACTTTGAAATAAAAAATTTAAAACGGCTGGCTGAGTATGGCTAATAACTTGTTCTAATCCAGCGGATATTAATCGGGTTCGAAGCCATACTAGAAAATAATTTTCATAAGTCTTCCTTCCAGTAAAATATAAAACACACACTGAACTAAGGTGGGAAGGAGGTTAATGCCCTTAAAAATGCAAAATTCGCCGGTGTGGGTTGAAAAAAACAGAATTCATGGTAAATAATATTACTTTCATTTTTGCATGCCTATTGCCTAACAAGGGGTTTCTCTTTGTGGGGAAATATTGTAGTGAAACCCCACTCACTTTAAAGCGAAGCTTTCCTATTAATAGGATCGGTCCGTACGTAACGGTTAGCTCTTTTCGTTAATTTTAATATGTTAGAGTTGTCCTATAGATTTCAAACTTTTCATAATGATTCCTATAACAATTAGGTGCGATTATGAAGCGTAGCAACTCTATAATCATTAACAGAAAGTCTATACGGCCATTTAAAAAATGCTGACTTTAACTTTATTACAACAACTTTTTTAATGATAATTTTATCTTATTCATCCAATTTTTGGAATAATAATTCATCTAGGAGAACAAAGTACAGTATTTTAAGTGAACCATCTCTATAATTAAAGCCTAAAATGAAAAAAAATATCTGATACTTTTGCAACAAATTTTGCTTACAAATTAATGATCTGCCTATTAAGTTCTAACACTTGAAAATAGTGAATGTTTGTTTGTCCTTCCTTCTAATTATAGAACATCGCTTTTATGGATGTTACCGTCCTTGTTTTATTATGTTTTAATAATAAATTAATATTTTGGGTCTTTATTATCAGGGGAGGTCTAGCCTTGTTTTAAAAACAATGTGTGTTATTTGTAGAGTTCCAGTTTTTAATAGAAAATTGATAAATTAAAATATTATGTTATTTTTATGTTCTATTTTATTCCAAAGCTTTCAGAAATTTTTTATGATTAATTCGTATATAAACATAGAATTTAATTACAGGCTTTAATTAGCGTATTATACATTCAGTCATTTTCTAGGGTGGCGAGGACAATGGACTGTTAATCTATAATTACACTGCTGGTACACATTTACTTTTATATTGAATTTTAATTGATTGATTCCAAATTATGTTGTGTAACTTTTCAACCAATAATTGTTTATCATCAATGGGGTTGTACAAAACAATTTATCGTCCATAGTCTTATCCCACAAGATCCTACACTTTATTTATTGTAAAATATTATATCTTTTAAAACTGAATTGTTTTTCATGAAATTTTATATTATCAATAATAAACATATGACTGAGCATTTCTTTAGGTTTAGTTTTATATTTCAACAAGAGGTGTCTCTATTATTGTAAAGATCTTAATTTTTGTCAGTAAAAAAATTATTTTGTTTTTTAAAAAATTGAGCTTAATGAAACAAAATATACATATATTTGTTGATATGATAAAATGGCTAAATAAGCTCGTTAACAAACTAAGTATTGTTTTTATCTTATATTACATATTTTAGTTTTTGATCAAAACATGGTTAGGTATAACTTGGCGCGTTGCATAGCCCGAAAGGTAGTCTATGTTTTTGAGGATGCAAAGCTTGTCTCATGAAGACTATGCTGGCTTCCAATTTACATCTACGAAAGTAGTGTATGACATTATAGTAAAACCCCAGGGGGAGAAAGGGTTAACTAACTATACTTCCCTATCGCAATGACCTTGTGCCGACTCTCAATTGGGTCTTGGAAAATCAGCCAATGGTAACGAGAATATTAACACAGCCAAATAGCAGAAAACAATTTGCTAGCAGACGAAAAAGGTCATTGAAAAAAGGAGATGGGTGGTGGGGGGAGGTAGTTATTAGTATATACATCTATAAATATAAATAAGGAAATCACTAACCACTCCTTCCCCCCCCCCTTCAAAAGAAAAAAATTGTATAATGACAAAGGTGAATATTGGCAAAGACCCCTGTAAAACCAATATTATAAATAATTTTCAAACTCTAAAATAAGTTTGTAGATTGTTACCCCTCTTGTCAAAATACTTTACATTTAATCAATTAATATGAAAATATTTCAAATTCTGCCTTTGATGGCTTGTAGAGAGGGCTCAAAAGCCACAAGAATAAATCCGCATGCATATAAATAGTATGTGTATTGTATAATGTGTATTGACTTATGGAAGAGGTTATTGCCCTAAAAAGTGTCGGAAACAGCATGGGGGTTAAAGGGATCATAAAATAAGGCAGAAAAAAAACATTATTTTCTACACCTTAACAGCACTCTATAAAACTTAAATAATGAAAATCATTAAACTTTTTAAAAAGCGAAGCTTTTCTTTAATTAGGGTCGGCCCGTCCGTCCGTCCGTCACAGTTAATTAGGGTCGGTCCGTCCGTCACAATTAGCTCTTTTCGTTAATTTAAACATGTTAGAATTGTCCTATCGATTCCAAACTTTGCATGATGATACCTGAAATAGTAAGGTACAATTCAGAAAACGCTGCAACTCTATAATCAATACCAGAATGTCCGTACGTCCATTTTAAACATGTCGGTTTTTAACTTTTTTGACAACAAATTTTTCTATGTTAAAATTATCCGATTTTTCTGATTTTTTGAAAACTGATTCCTAATACAACAAGGTACAATGTTATAAGCGAAGCATCTATATAAACAAGTCCCAAAAACAGTATCATTTATTTATGCAGTTTTGCAACAAATTTACTTACAGTATTGTTTGTACTGATGCATTAATATTCTGCTAGGTCAGTTCTAACAATCTACAAGTGTTAATGTTCATTTGTCCTTCCATTTCAGAGCTTCGCTTTTATGGATGTTGTCATCCTAGTTTGGGATATCAGTATCAAAATAATTTTTCTGATTGTTATAAGCATCTTTTGAGTAATTTTTTTTTACCGTCATAATTATACAAAATATGTTTTTTTTTCTCCAATAAATCTATTCTTGATTTTAATAAATACATTTTAAATCTACTTGTATATAGTCTTGTCCATGATTTTTGTGCTTTGCTACTTATGGATGTTGTCATCCTTGTTTTGAAAGTGTTTATTTAAGGAAAAGGAGGGGAGATAGAATTTAAACAAAAGATAAACCAACTACCCCGCATTTTTAATATAAATCAAATAAAAAGGGTGCGTGGGGGGTTGCTGTGCTTGACCCTCTGAGAGAAACCACCTGGCAGTCAAACAGACAGAATAATGTATACAGTAGATGAAACACTGTAAAGGGATTATACACAAAAAATCAGTCTTTTATCTTAAAATTAAAAAAAAAAACATTTCCAAATAGAAATTATGTCCGTTGCACTTTGACAAAAGAACGGACAAGAGTAAGTTATAGGTTTAATACACATTAAAATCTAAATTAAGAAAAAGTTTATAAACAATCTAAAAAGTTTAAAATTCTGAAAAACTGTCTATGTTACTTATTTTAACAATTCTGCAATGACTAATATATCCATAAGAAGTGCAGCTATAAAAGTTCAGTTTAGTTGCATTATAAAGTGTTCGGTTATTGGCAATATGAGAGACAGAAAGAGATAGATTTAGAGAGGACAGAGATAAAGCAAGAAAGAGAAAGAGATATGAAGAGAGATAAAGCAAAAAAGACATTGAAAGAGTGAGAGAAGGAGAGGTAGATTTGTAGACTGAAAGAGAGGGAGAGAGAGATAAAAGAAGAGAGATAGGTAGAAACAGGGGTAGCTATTCTAACCAACAATTCTACAAAAAATCACGAAACCTAATAAAGTATCTGGTGGTATATTTTGTTTTTGTCATGTAACTGAAGAGGGGTGGGAAAGAAGGGGAGGAAAAGGGGAAGGGGGTTGTGGGGAAATTTTCCTTTAGGGTTGTTTGTTGTACCTGGATAGAAAGAGAAAGAAGGATATAAAAACCTACAGAGCAGCTCTGCTTTAAAAGAAAAGAATCTTGCTTATTTGCTTAAATGAAGAAAACAAATATTTAAAATTTTACAATATTTTCCTCCGGAATTCATTCATATCCGCTGGATATGAATCAGTTCCGCAAGGTGATAAAACACTAACCGGGTTCTTGTAAAATTTTCACAGAATCATAGACAAATTATAAAATAATAATCTTATTATTTTCGCGTCCGCAGCCAACTGACTATGAAACCATATATAACAGCTTGTCTTAACAAAATGTATTTAAACTAACTTGTTGAGCACTGAAACCCCCATCCACTTTTTTATAAAATGAATTAAATATAAAGGAGGAGTAGGGAAGTCTACCCATTCCACTTTCCAAGTTATTTCAGAATAGGTGGGAGGGGGAGGGGTGGTTTATCATAGCTCAATAGGGTACTTTGTGTGTAAGCACCCTATTTACATCAAAGTTTTATTTATCTCAACTAATTTATTCTTTAATTATTTTTGAAAAAAAGTATATCTTTTTAATACAAATAGTAGTATGTATATGGATTTAGTATGTGTGGATATTATGACATGAGATATTTCTTCCTTAACTTAATTTGCTACTTTGTTCCTCATTTATTGGTCAGTGCTTTATTCTAGTTTTTATAGTTATCAACTTAATTCTTTTTGTAAGCTCTCATATATGATTGAATCTACCAGTAAAATTTAGAAAATTTAATTTAGGGACTTTCCCTCTAAGGGCTAGTGGGTCAAAAATTTTAAGTTGAGAGCTTAATTTTTAAGATATCGAGCAGATTTTTTAAATGGAAGCTTTTATTGCATAAATGAGTTGATTAGCTATCCCATATTTTATTTTTGTACTTTACTTCTAGGGGCTTGAAAGCTCAAACCTAATAATTTTTTTATTTTGGGGGGTTGTTTTACCCCAAAAGCCCCTAGAAGTAAAGTGCAAAAATGAAATATGGGGCTAATCAACTCATTTATGTAATAAAAGGTTCCATTTAAAAAAGCAGCTCGATATCTTAAATAAGCTCATAACTTAAAATTGGATACTGAATTTTCATTTCCTATAATTGTACAAACTACCCCCCCCCCCTTATTTATTAAATATTTTATTGTTTACTAGCATTTACTTTATATGTTATATATTTCTTTTTTTTCCCTACTTATGATTTTATCTTCCTTGACAACCAACCCTTTGATTGTACCACCTTTATCTGTAGGTCCTAACTGTGCATGGTAATGCCTGCTTTAGAGCCATCATATTCATGTACTACACATAGCATTTTTAATGTCTATAGTATTTTACAGGTCAGCCTCAAACAGGTTATTATTAATATATTTTTTTAAAACTGTTTCTTTACTTTCGTAATTGAGGGGCGTCATTATGATCTGTATATTATATAGTAACATAATGTTAGTTTGTCTGTTTGTTCCAAAGGATCTTGCTTAACCACCGGACCGATATGGATCTCCTTTACAGAAGTTTCTCAAAAGTCCATCCGAAGAGAAATAGCCCCTGGAAACAAATATTTCACCCCTCAAAAATATTTTTTTTTTCTTTTAAGAGGGGCGTCATTATGATCTTAATATTATAAAGTAATGTATTATGTCTGTTTGTACCGAAAAATCTCAAGAGCTGCTTGAACGATATGGCTTTCCTTTATAGGGCCAGTCAAGGTTTTTTTATTAGTTTAAGTAAAACTCTTAACCCACCAAAAAATATTATTCAAATACTCTCCTTAGAGACTTCTAGTGGCGTAGCCGCTAACATAGTATTTAAACTTGATGCAAATCTGCGTATATGCTGTTTTAAAACATACTTATAGTTATGACCTCATTATAGAGATTCTTTGCTTAAAATATCATTTACCTTGTTAAATAAAATGTTGTTATAAGAAAAGTTTAAATCACCATGGTAAATACGGACTTTCTTGTAACAATTATAGAGTTGCTGCGTTTTCGAAATCGTACCTAACTGTCATGAGAATCATTATTTAAAGCTTTAAATCAACTGGACAATTCTAAAATACCCAAATAATGAAAAGAGCTAACCGTGACGTGAGTACGGATGTACAGACCATAGTTATAGAAAAGCTTTGATAAGAAAAGCAAATATTTAGTTAATTTTAAAATATTTATTGTACATTATAGAAACATGTTGTCAAAGTATAAACAAAATAATAATCATTTAAATACAAATTTTATATTATAAATATTAACTAATAGGAATGTATCTTTATATACATAGGTATGCATGGTCAATACTCTCATCTCATAAACGGCTGGATGAACAATTTACTAATTTAGGAAGTTTGGTATTAAACTGAGAAAAAAAAGTCTTTGAGCAAGGGACGATGTATTTAGTAATATGATAAATTAGAGATGTTACGGATATTAATTAAATTGGATAATAAATTATGTTGTATGTTTGGATTTTTATATCAGAAAGTAAAATAATATTTATAATTCTCTGATAAAATTATTTACAACACTCTCATTCATTTACATTTCAATAGAGAGAGGATCAATATTGTCAGCTCTCATCTGGATAGAGAGAGGATCCTCTTCAAATATTTCTTCTTCTTTAATTTCTTCCTTGATATAAACTTCTTCACATTTAATGAAACTAATAGATACAGAAGTTGGAACTGTATTATTACAGCTTTTTATCATTTCTAAATGTCCAGGGGATCTATTATGTCTTGATAACTCTGAACTAAAGGTATAATGTTTGTCACAAAGTTTACATGAGTATGGCTTCTCACCTGTATGGATCCTTTTATGGGCAGTCAAATTACTACCAGATGCAAAGGTCTTTTCACATTGATCACATGAGTAAGGTTTCTCACCAGTATGAATCCTTTTGTGCTGAGTCAAATTACCTTTATCAGAGAAAGACTTTCCACATTGATCACATGAAAATGGTTTCTCACCTGAGTGGATCCTTTTGTGTTTAATCAAATCACAATTTACAGAAAATGTTTTTTCACATTGATCACATGAGAATGGCTTTTCACCTTTATGAATCCTTTTATGGACAGTCAAGTTACTAATAGTTGTAAAGGTCTTTTCACATTGATCACATGAGAATGGTTTCTCTCCAGTATGAACCCTCATATGAACAACCAAGTAAGATTTCTGTGTAAAATTCTTGTCACAAATATCACAGGTATTCATGATGGTATACCTTCTCGTAATCTCCTAAAATAATATTTTTACTGATAAGAATACAAAATTTAGTTTTTCCAATATTTTCAAATAAAAACAACATTCAGGTTAAAACTGAAACAATGATAACAATTTCCATAGAAGCAAAGCAAGAAAAAACAGATGCCGACGGCCAAACAATAAAGAATTTTAAAAGTCATATCCAAATTGTTGTCAATAAAGCTAAATAATGTTGAAAGAAGAAACGACCTTTCTAGCAACAATTTTAAAGATCCTTTACTTGTTGTAAAAGGAACCATCAGGACAATTCTGAAATGCATAAATTCACGATAAGAGCTAGTGTTATGTATGTGTATACAGACAAATGTAAAAAGCTTTGATATTAAAAAATGTAGAAAGTAATATACAAGGATAACAACATTAATAAAAGTATTATAACATGGAATGACAGTATTAAATTTGTGTGCAGAGGTTGATATGGTTTTATAACCCAACCATTCCCCCCCGCCTTCATATTTAGTTTTTATAATTATTTTTTATAATAATTAGCAACTCCTCCTACTTTAATTGTTCTAAATAAATGATAAATGGGCGGAGTTAGAATTTAATATTTGAGGCAGGGGAGTAAAATGAGGGATTTCAAAGTTTGTAGTATAACCCCTTTACCCCCATCCCAGGACGTATATGATTAAGTATATATGTTAGGGCGGTAAATATAAATAATATATTAACATGGAACTGGAAATAAATTGTTATTATAAAAAAAAACATTGATGACAATATCTTTAAAAGCCAAGCTGAAATAAACCAGACTAGCAGAAAAATCCAGGTTTCTAAAGGGACAATGGCCAATAAATAGAGTTACGGTGGTGAGAGTTCGAGTTCAAGTCCCCATGTCGCAAACTCGAATTTCTCAGTCGTTATACATTCACGCAGCTTCCCCTGGTTGTGTATGAAGGGAGATTATTGAGTGGTTTGGATACTTAATAGTCACGTACATAACATCTGTACAACCCTTATCCCAAGCTTCTCTGCTGAGAGCGTCATTCATTACGGTGACTTAATTTGGGACACCTGCCATACTCGGCGAGGGTGAGGTAATAACGAGTAGCTCCCTTG